>OX375872.1:31721634-31854134 GCA_947359465.1 Metellina segmentata
AAACTTTAATGGTAGGTACAGGACATTGTAACAATGATTTATTGTATAGGAATGTATAGTCGCAAGTGACGCGGTGAGGCGAAAACAGGGGAAATAACGGCCGAAAGGAAAAACAAAGATTTTATTGAAAGCGTTGTTGACAAGTGTCATGTTTACAGTAATTGTTCAAAATTGCGTCCACCAGTATCGATACATGCTTGACAGCGTCGGTGGAGCGATTGGCGTACACGTTCAAAGATGCCTGGTATTTCACGCACACCTGTAGCAGCTACAGATAAGCGAGCGACGAGATCCTCATCTGAGTCAACTGGAGTCTCATAAACAAGATGCTTTAGATGTCCCCATAAAAAGTAATCGAGGCTCGATAAATCGGGAGATCGGGGTGGCCAAGGGACTGGTCCACCACGCCCAATCCATCGAGTACCAAACGTGGCATTCAGGTAATCCGTACATCAATGCTGAAGTGTGCTGGCGCCCCATCGTGCTGAAACCACATGCGGTTACGAATGGCGATCGGAACATCATGCAGCAGTTGTGGTAACACTTCTTTCAGAAAAATAAGATAGCTTCCGCCAGTGAGCCGCGTGGGTAGTAAGTATGGGCCAATCAAAAAGTCGTTCACAATACCAGCCCACACATTAATACTGAAACGTTGTTGAAACGTATGTCGACGCGTTGCATGTGGATTATCGGTTGCCCACACATGGGAATTGTGCGCATTAAAGACACCCTCGCGTGAAAATGTCGCTTCATCTGTAAATAGCACATAATCTACGAAATCCGGCTGCAACGCACATTGCTGCATCACCCACAGGCAGAAGTTCACGCGGCGAGGATAATCTGCCGGATTCAATGCTTGTACTTTCTGAAAATGGAAGGGGTGTAAGCGATTTTCGTTTAACACTCTGCATACAGTCTGATGACTCACACCTACGTCACGCGCAACAGTTCTTGTGCTTGACTCGGGTCTATCAGCCACAATGTTCAAGATGCTTTCTTCCAGCCTTGGAGTGCGTACAGCTCTTACTCGACCAGCGCCATGTCTGTTGACGTCGAACGCACCTGTTTCACAAAGTTGACGATGTAACCGTTGAAAAATTCTATGATCCGGCATTCGTCGATCAGGATACTCCGCGCGATACATTCGTAACGCAGCTCTGCCGTTACCATTTGCACGGCCGTACATGTAATGCATGTCTGCTTTTTCTGCATACGTAAAGTCACCCATCGTCTACGGCAGCACAATTGTGAATGGCGTTTTTCCCTACTGCGATGCATCATGTTCAACAGCGGCTAGACATCTACTGCCCTCTACCGGCAATGATACCAACCGATCACTCCATTTCTCTTTCCTTTTATTTCCCCTGTTTACGCCTCACCGCGTCACTTGCGACTATACATTCCTATACAATAAATCATTGTTACAATGTCCTGTACCTACCATTAAAGTTTGTACCATGAATTCGGGACCACCCTGTATAATTATTAATAAAATTGATTTTCTAATGCTAAAATAAACATTTTGTTCGTCAATTTGGAATGATATCCTTTTTAACTACTTTCACTCAGCCGATTTTGGAAAAATACATACTGATTAGATAGACTTATTACCAAAATACCAATCCGGCCGGATCCAGCCGGATTAGCGTCAATCCGACAAGAACCGGCCGGATTGCAATACTTAGTCACAACTGAGCTGGCACTCCACTTACTAAACGTCTACATTACGACAACGTGAGGGCATTTGAGGCCACGATCGCTTTAACGCGCACCAGCTTCATCTGTACACAATGGTATTTGATTGGATTTAAACTCATAACCCTCCGGTTGCTTGCCCTATTCGATTCTGGTTCCAGGTCGTAAGATGTGACACGAAAGTGTACGAGCTGTTATAAATATTAAATTACATTTTGCTATTATTCATGGAATCCCGAACTAGGCCTCATTGCAACAGTTTAGATGATGTTACTCCTGTGCGATGTTCATTAAGATACCCACCTACAACAGTTTAGATGTTACATTACAAGCACAGCGTATTAGACGAAGTTGAAAATTATGCACATTGATATTCAATCGATCAAAATTTTTAAATAACAGATAGCATATGTTTGTATTATGTTTTACACCCCGTTAACCGAAATCGAATTGCTAAGAATAATTCAGAGCTCTCTGGAAAAGAAGCTGATATATTTTTCTATCACAATTTAATCCTCTCATATATAACTCCAGACTTAACGGATCAAATATTTTTTTTCTACTTATACAGCAACAGAGTTGTAAACCCTGCGAAAAGTTTCTCTGGAACTAAATTCCAAAGTTTTTCAATCAATTGATAAGTTTATCATTAAGATAGACAGATTTAATTTAGTAAATGGTGGGGAACAAAGAAAAGACAGAAAGAGCCGTGAAACCTATTTTATAAAGCATACTTTTTACTGCAGACAGACGGAAATTACATGATTTTTTTACTTGAATTTCGTAAGAACTTAGACAGCGCCAATTTAATAATGCAATGTGTGTGTGAAGTTTTCTAATAAACTACAAGTGTTGAAATAAGCGTGTATTTATAGGCTTTCTTTCAGTGGCCTAGTCAATTAAATTATTTCCGAAACACTGTATAACAATGGACGAGTAAGCAAAGGGATATTTGAAAAATTGGATGATGAATGATGAAGTTTAACAAAATTAAATTTAAAGATGAAGTTTAAATTGTTTGAGAAAAAATGATTCAAAGTTGTTTAATATTAAGAGTTTATATTAGTTTATATGTTATGCTGCTGGTAAGCACTGTGTGGTTATTATGTTGAAGCAAAGTGAAAAAGTAGTCTCAAATATTTTGTAGTTAGGTAACTACAAAACACACACACACACACATCAAAAATTGCACAATCCAATCAATAATTCATATATGCTTCAAGTACTACTCGCGGAACAATCTCAATCGAGGAATAATAAAAAAAAATGTAAATGTGTAAATTATGATTAAATTTTTCAACCATAACAAACCATTCTTCCTGTGTGGGGGATTTTTGTTCCTATTTCAATTCGTTAATGATTTGTTAAAGTTTTGTTAACCCTATTGTTATCGACAAGTCTATTAGTTCTAGTCTATTTAGGTAATAACGGGAATCTAGTCATTAAGAAAGATATTGCCTATATTTTTACGATGACGACACCAAGATATGGACCAATTTCTTTTTTAATGACAATATATCAAGTCCATCTAGATCCTGTCAGTTTTTCTAATGATAACATAACTCGTCGGGGCCACTATCAGGAGGGTTAATGGAAAAATTACCCTTTGAAAAAAAGTGCATTTATTTTCTGATTTTAATGAAATTTACGGACTGTTTTCTTAGAAAAGCTTATAGGAAAAGCTTTGTCCAAAAATATTTCCCCATTCGGGAGTTTAAATAAAACAAGATCCACAAATTTGATGAATCAGCAAACATGGATAGATTCCATGAGCATTAATTTCCCGTGTGTTGTCAAAATTTTTGTTCGCATAATAATGTGTATGCATATAAATCAAAATAACTCCATGTGGTTATTGTATCGATCAGTTTTAAAGTAAAAGAACTGAAATAAAAAATTTTAATATTGCAAAATTGTATAAGATACGCGATATTTTAAACCAAATTAGGATGAATTTGGTTAAGTTGACCAATTTGTTAAACAATCTCACCAACTTGTCTGCTATTTTGTTGCCAAAGGCACGACCGACTCCCCTGTAAATTGACTCCTTAATATTTCAATTTTTATTATTTTCAATTTGTTAGGCTAGTAATTTTGTTTCCATCCTAGTAGTTGCCTCAGTGAGATTCCGTCATAAGCAAAACTGACCAGATCTTGAATCTTAACGGACGAGATATCTCTTCATCACAAGAAAACTGACCTCGTCGATATATCTTCATAATAAAATAATTGGCAATATCTTCATGGCGATATATCTTGTCATTAGCGAAATTGTATGATCTTGATGAAGGAGATATATCGTCGAAACCGATTGGAGATTCAATTCGGAAACAATAGCTATTTGGTTTGTGTTTTAGACATTGGAGGACTCCCATAGTATCGGTCAAAATGCAAATGAGGTGGTCGTCGTCTATATATAGGGAGGTACAACTACTCAAAGCATTATTGATTGATAATATTTCAGCGTCAAGGTTTGAGTTTGAAGGAGGAATCAGAAAGCTTTATTTGATTCTTGTATAAAATAGCTAACTCCATCTATTTTTAGACAGACAGACTAAATAGTGGACGGATGTATTAAAGTTAAAATATGTGCACGAAATGCACGCAATTCAAATTAAGTTGGATTCTGTTTCCCTTAAAACTGTAGTTTTCTTCAGTTCCTGTCTTCCTTTGAGCTCGATGGAAAGATTTGTAGATAAAATTAGAACTAATAAACAGGGATCTGTTCTTCAAATACCTTGTACAGATGGTGAACTAATCGGGTTAGTGGAGCTAATGTAATTTGTCCTAGGGGAAATGCATTTTCCCCATGTCGGCTTCGGAATCTTTTATAAGCCTTTCTAGGATACCTAGCTAAGTGTATGAAAAAGAGATTAGTTTCTACATCTCGCCTACTTTGGTTGGTTAGTAGAGTTATTTGAAACAAGAGCCAAATCTGACCAAGCAGCCCGAGACCGACGACGCCAAGTAATAGACATACACACACGCGCAAGGAAAGTTTTACACACGTAATGGAATTGTTTTTCTACAACATTTCGCTACGGAAACTTTTTAAGCCATATCTAGTATACTTAGCTATGTCCGTGAAAAATAGGTTAGTTTCTATATATTGCCTACTTTGGTTAGTTTATTGTGGTTTGGGGGGACAAGACCAGTATTTGGTAAGCTACACTAAACTCAAGACAGTGTCAAGTGAATGGACATACACACGAAGAACGGTTTACCGTCACAGAAGAGATAGGTAGAAAATTGATATCGCACTAAAGCAACACAATAGTCTATTCCGACACAGAAGAAATAAATTACCAAGAATAAGTAACGTTATCAAATTTAGACCGCATACAACTCACGGTTTGCTTGCTTAGTGAACAAACTCACTAGGACTACGCGGGTACCCGAAAGGTCAGGAAATAGTTCTTAAATAAAAGGGCAGATAAGCGACAACTACTAGCGTGACACCAAGGCATACTTGTAGTAAATATCCGTGGAGTTTTGTTCTACTTGAATTCAAGTATACGTGACATGAAAAGGCATACCAGGTACCTCTGACCCTTTTGCTGGAAATAGAGAGAGAGAGAGAGAGAGAGAGAGAGAGAGAGAGAGAGAGAGAGAGAGAGAGAGAGAGAGAGAGAGAGAGAGAGAGAGAGAGAGAGAGAGAGAGAGAGAGAGAGAGAGAGAGAGAGAGAGAGAGAGAGATTAGAACTAACATTCTATAAAACATATTACATGGAAATATTAAAACTGGTTTTCAGATACAAGATAGCTGGTCTAGCAAATTATCTAGTAGCAAAAATTCCCGTGGAGCAAGGAAAAACCAAAACAAACCATCCATGACTGCATCGTTTTAACCCTCCAAGTGGTTACAACAAGATAGCTCGTCCATCAAGATCTAACCAATTTCGCTGATGAGGAGATATCTCTTCATTAAGATATTGTCGATTTTTCATGATAACGAGACCAAGAACGGATCAGTTTTTTCTCAAATAAAGAGATAGTTCGTGTATCATGATCCAATCAGCTTTTTCTTAATGACTGCATGTGTCCAGATCTTGATGGACAGGTTATCTCGCCATTATAAAAAAAAACAGTTGTTGTTAGACAAAATAGCTCGTCATTAGAAAAAAATGGGCGAGAGATGTCGCATTAGAAGAAATATGAAAGAAAATCTTGATAGACGGGATATCTCGTCCAAATAGATCTGATCAGATTTCTTCTGATGACGACATCCAGTCCATCAAGATCTGGTTAGATTTGCTAATGAGAAGAGGAACATCCTTGAGACAACCACCGGGAGAGTGAAGAATTTCTAAGATAAAAAATTACGCTCTTCCTTTTAACCCAAAATTAATTGAAAAATAAAATAATATCATCTTACCGTCTAGAAAAATACAGTAACCCGGATTTCTTTCAACATTTATCAAGCTAATTTCTCTAAAAAATGGTGACAAAATTGTAAGTGGACTAGATTTTCAAATATGGACACGCCTTCCTTAAATCAGTCATGATGACCAGACCCTACGAGCACTTCGTGAGCGCGACAGACACTTAAACCTCTCTTGCTTTCTGTCGAATACGCTGCAATTTGATGCGAAAAATAACTAATTGCGAGCAGGAAAAATTGCTCTCATCAGCATAATTATCGTGAAACCCAAGCAAAGGTACTTCATCAAAATGTTTTACAAAAAAATTTTCACACTCTTTTTGGAAATGCCCTCGCCTTTTACTCGCGTTGTTTGTAGGTGCTGAAGGACGCAAGAAATCACTATAAACCTCATAATAAGTATCAAGGAAAGTAATATGTATCGATCGCTACTGAAGTTTGAAAAATGTATGAGTTAACTGTTTCTTAAGCCTTTTAGTGGTTAATGTTAGCATTGCAATCTACCCTGTAGTGGATCAGTATATGATGAAAAAACATGTTCCAAATTGTCACCAATTTTTGGTAAGGGACAGTTAGTTTTAGTTTATACTAACTCAATCTTCATTCAGATTCCTTCCTCTTGGAGTAATATCCCACATCCTTGTGGACGAGATATCACGTGATTAGCAAAACTGACGAGGTCTTGATAGATGAAATATCTCGTGATCTGCACATTTGACCAGATCTTGACGGACGATACATCTCGTCGTTTGAAAAAAAATGACCAGAACTTGATGGACGAGCTATTCTGTCATTAGCAAAACTGACCAGATATTGATGGACGAGATATAACTTCATTTACAAAACAACCCAGATATTGATAAACGAGATAAATCGTTAGTTGTCAAACTGACGAGTTCTTGGTGAACGAGACATATTGGCATTTGCAAAACTGACAACATCGTGACGTACGAGATACCTCGTCAAAACCACTTTGAGTAGAGCTGTTACTTGGAGGATCCGTGGTTCAGTGGACTTGCACACCACGGCAGGAACCGCCAGGGCTGCCGATTCGATTTATTTTACGTACTCTGAAAGTATTTCTCTCTTATCAATGAAACTTCCCTTGTGTATGTTTCCTTGTCCATTACTTAACGGTTTTTTTTTTGGTGCAGCTTGAACATATATAAAAAAAGAAAAGAAAATGGCACAGAAGGCATGTTTTACTCCTATTGTCATAAACTGATGCAAACTCCCATTCTGAAAGAAAGAAGGATCTGGGTGGTTGGTTTTGCCATGGATCATATCTGCCCCAGCTACGCCAAAGATAAAACATACACCGTCGAGTAAGAGAACATAAACACACTAGGGAAGTTTTTCTGACTAAAATCAGTGAAATGCACCTAGGTTAAGTTGTAGGACTGGAATCTCTGCCACCTATAAAGCACAAGTCTAGTGGAGTGGGGAAACCACTTGATGTCTTGTCCATTAAGATCTGTTCAAGTTTCTTGATAGCAATATACCTCGTCCGTCAATATCTGAAGTTTTGTTTAAGACCCTTCAGTCTTTAGGTTTATGGCTTCCCTCTGTTGACCCTTTTGCTTTCCCCTTCATTCTCTCTTAGTTTATGCTTTCGCTTCACTGACAACCCCTTAATTCCATTGGAGTAATAAAACGATTTTATCCGTCGAGATAGCACTGTTCAATTACTCCAAGGAAATGTTGTTCCAACAAATTGTCCTCCGTCCAGAACTAGTGACAATTCAGAACTGGCTCATATGTCTGGTCACTGCAGAGCAGTTTTCGACAGTAAGATAAACCAATAGAAGGGTTAAGGTAAAAGAACAGTTAAACGTCAGTACCTTGCTTAAAATCTATGGAATTTCATTGTAGTATTTGTGTTCAAGTAGGTGGTTAAACGAAAAGGCACACACAGTTATTGCTGCCCGTTTTCTTATTGCAGCTAACTCCCACTTTAACCTTTCGAGCAATTTCGATGATATCAACCGGAATCTGACCATATATCGTCCTAAAGATACTGTTGATTCTTTTATGACGACGAGCTCAAGATCTGATTATTTTTCTTTCATAGATCGTGATAGTGTTTTCTTTCATTGTCGAGATATCTCGTCCGACAAGATCTGGTCTGTTTTGCTAATGACGAGACACCCCGTTCAAGGTGGAGTAATGCAGAGAAGACTGCAGGTTGCATGGTGGAGTAATGCGTGAGAATCTATCAGATAGTTAAGTTGCGATCGCAGAAAGTGGCGCTTGCATAGGATCCATATCATTGTGCAGTAAGTATCCAATTCCGTAAGATATCTTACGTGTACGTCCTGTTGAGGATAAATCGAAATATAATGCATAAAGTGTCCCTGAATAAGACAATTTTTACAACAAAAGCAGATCTAGTTCTAAACATAATTTTAGAATGTTTACCTGAATTTAAAGTTCTTTGCACGGAACATCTGTATAGTTAAGTATGGGCTCAGTGTTTTGTATAGTTTTTCGTGTGGGCTCAGTGTTTTGTTACAAGTAGAACATCCAATCGACACACAATGTCTCTCCATATGTTACTAAAAAGACTGGTATATTTCTAAGACTTGCACATTCATACGTTACAGGAGGGAAACAACTCTAAGAATTACCTATTAAATTCAAGAAACAGCATGTTTCCTACTAAATTAAATTTTTAATGTTTTTCAGAAACAAGGAGAATTATTTTATGTGCTCCGTCATTTAAATTTTGGAACTGACATAATTTGCCATTTCCAATACTTAAATTTCTATCTTATTGGAAGTTTCGATAAAACATTTAACCTTATAAAGGATTTACACGCACAATCTCACCTTTGAGCCTGTAATCTTCCCTGAATTGCTTCTGATCAATTTTGACCGTCTTTGACCCATATAATTGTTCCAAAGTATTCTATTCTAAAGATGGGACCTTCCTGGCGGATTTTTGACGAAGAATATAGTCATTCATCAGATTGGGACAAAACTGACCATATCTTAAACGAGATGAATGGTCAAAAAAAAAAGAAAATTGTCCAGATCCCAATCTCGTCATTATAAAATATTCGGTGAGATCTTGATGACAACATATCTTATCATTAGTGAAATTTGTCAGATCTTGATGGACAAGAAACTTCGTTCAATCTACTTGGAAGGTTAACTGAGCTTTGGGATAAACAGAACATAATACTAGTCAGGATTCTTGCGAAGCACAGAGGCTGAGATAAGAATTTTACCAATATTAGGGTATCCATGGATGAAGGTTGTCAAGACAACAGTATTTCGAATTGAATTCAAAGTATTCGAAAGAAGAATCCATGTCCTGATAGGTGGCCTCTTATTTCGTCTTGTAATTCTCAAACTATCGGTAAATGTGTACAAAAAAAACGTTACTATTTGCTTTGAAGCTGTCTTAACAAATAAAACTATTGAATAAAGCTTTTGTAATCTTTGGACACAGTAAAACAGTGACAAAAATAACCTAAAAAAATATTCTAAAAGTTGGCTTAATTGGGTCAACATAATTAGTCAGATCAAATCTACTTGGTAATATTAATTGTACAGGAAATGCGATTACAAAAAAATAAAAGTTCCCCTTAAATGTTTTTTAGATGCCGTTTCCTAAATTGTTTTCCGTTTACTAATAATTTTTTAGGATCTGTCAACTGGTAAAAATAGCTTATTTTAGAAACAACGGTTTATTTCCACTTTTTCAGATTAATTAGGGAATAAGAGAGCTAATTGTCAAACTAATGATGGAAGAAAGGGATTAACGCTAATGTTTTCAGCCCTTTCAACTCGGTCACTTGTTCCAATGGATTCTTTAACGCCTTTAAGCTTTTACTATTAAAGCTAATAAATTTAGATGTTTGTTGCTTGAATTTCTTCCACACTTAATGGGACTGATCTAAAATGATCTGTGTGTACCGTCGATACGAGACAATTATTCAGTTAGGGTGTACCATGGTTGAAGGTAAAGATAATAGTTGCCACCTCTCTCATACTTCGTGGATGATCTAGAAGTTGCTATTTGTATAGTAGATACGCGAGTTATTCAGTTAGGGATACCTTGGCTGTATTGAAGATAGCATTAGCCACCTCTCCATGCTAAGTGGCTGATCTGCAAATTGCTATTTGTACGCAGATATTCTGCTGGTTTTATTCTATACGAGCGTATCCATCTGGAAGTTGGATATTCTCTTCATACCTCCACAACACATCATCGTAAGGTAAGTAAGTAGTTGAATTAACGTTTCACTGAAGCAACACAACGGGCTATCGGTGACTGTCGGGAATTCATCGCTGAATTAAATAACCGAGGACAGCACCTCGTAAGTTTGAACCACTGCCAGATGTGGAGGTCACACCTGAACTGACACTCTGCTCTCCGAACTTCCACTCCACGCCAACGTAAAATAGATAGTTGCATTAACGTCACACTGGAGCCGCAAGGCGTGGTATTGGCGACGTTCAGGGATTCATTCCGAAGGGAAAGATTCGAGGGCAACACCTCGTAATGTTGAACCACGGTAAGATTACGAGGTTCACCGAGGACACCATCAAGATCTCTAAACTTCCACACCACGCCATCATAAGTTTATTTGAGGCCACGGCAGACTTAACGTTTACCAACCCCCCGTACACGACGGTATTAGGTTGGATCGATTTCCGATACTCTTCCTATTGGGCTGCGACGGCCGTAGTAAATGGAGGGAAAGTGGGATCTGGGTCTATTGTGGGATGAAAGCCGAAACCGTTCGCTTGGGTATTCATGAGTGGGTAAATGCTTACTAAATACAGTAAACTCCATGGGAAATGAATAGATCATCAGATAACCTCGGATTCGTGATGTCCGTTCATACTTAGAGGAGATGTGCACTTGAGTAATCATAACTTGTAAGTCATTTTTGAAATGAAACTTGTTTTCACGTAGTTGCCTGGATGACTGTGGTTTTATGTCCTAATTTGTCCCAAGAGTCCTAATTTGCTAAGCTATTACAAACACAGGACAGACCAACGTCAAGTTAAGGAGACTTACATTCAAGGAAAGATTTACTGACATAGAGGATAGACCAACACCGGAGGAGGCATCGGTCCTTGAGTAGTTAGTACAACGATAAATTTACATTACCTTGATTAAAATATTTGCCGTTTTAAATACCTTTTTTAACTGTTACTTTGAATATAATTTGTTGCTATAAATATTTAGTTATCAACTGTCCGACCCGAGAACTGCAGTCTCCTATAAGTCTGAGTAGTGGGGGCTGCTATAGAAACAGAGCTAGTTTATTTTGAGTAGGGATATCTGGTGGTAGGGTTAATTTTTATTTTGTTTTCAACGAATGTTGGTGGTAAAAAGCGATAGTTTATTTGAAAAAAATTCCTTGCCAACAAGAAAATACTTAAAAAATATATCGTTGAGTGCCCTAATATGACAAACTTGAACACATTTAGTCAAGCATCCTTTTTGGCAAATAGGGTATGATCCCTTTTTACAGCAGCGCAGACTTTGTGGTGGGAGTTGTTCACTTGATAGACATATAGTACTTCCTCCTTTACAGGATCAGTTTTCTAAAAAAGTTATATTTTTCAAAACTTTACGAGTAAAATCATATTGGCTTGCGCAAGTTTATTTTTTGGTAACAAATTTAGTAATTTTATATTTTGTTAAGTGTGGTGGGACTTCTAATGTCTTACCTCTCCTAGACATTACATACCAAATACCTCTTCTAGACATTACACACCACATACTTACTCTCCTATACATCAAATACCTTTCCTAGACATCAAATACCACTCCTTCGCAGAATATACCAAATACTTCCCCTAGACATCAAATACCTCTCCTAGATGTCAAATAATATATCGCACCCCGGCAAGAAAAGTGACACACAACTCAAAATTACAGAATTTGAGAAACATCAACTTAAAGGATACTATAAAACTTATATTAAATAGTATAAGCTTCTCTCTGTTAAATTTTAGGTAAGTATTTATGCTGATAACTTCTATTATATTCTGTAGAATAGTAATATAATACGCTGGGGTATTTCATACATATTTTTCAATGACATGACATCAAAATTTTTATTTTTTGAGTTGTGTCACTTTTCTTTCCGGGGTGCGATATACTTCTCCAAAGCCAAATAACAAATACTAGTTGTTACAATGTCTATACGTTCTGGTTCCCTCACTATTTATTTTGATGACTTCAATTTATGACTTTAAGTTGTACGTATACATTAGAAAATGTTTTTTTTTTTTTTAATTTTGCCTTAAAATTTTTTTTTTTTTTACTATAGGTAATAGGTGTAATCTAAAAATCATTTCAGGGAGAAAAAAATCAGACAGTGCAAATAGATCATTATCTAATGAAGATAAAATTATCTAATAATCATGTTTTTAAAACATGATATTTCGAAATCTAATTTTTTCAGAAAGACGATTTCTGTAGGAAATTATTTCTAATATTTTTCTTCGTGTTTTTAACCTCCATTAAGTTGTCATAAGAAATAGTTTATTTTTTACAATTTTTTAAGGTAGGCGAACACCCAAAACAAGTTTTTCTTTAATATTGCTTGGATGCATTTAATATTTTTATCAATGATGTATTAGCATGATATAAATGATTTAAGGGTAACATTTAATTTTTATAAATATAATTTTTTTATTCACAATTTAATAAAAAATTATTACAATATGAAGGGTTTTCTTTGTTTACATTTGGCAAGTACATTAAACCAAAAAAGTAGGAATAATAATAGAACAATCTGGATAGTGATATAAAATATAGAAATTATACAAAAAACTCAAAAAAAAAAGTCTGACTTTATCTCTTTATCTTACAAAATTAAAAATTTTATTAGTTACATTTATTTTTGGAAGTTTAATGTACAGTATAATGACTAATAAGCATTTTTGCAAACTATCTAAGAAAAAAATTGAATAGTTTTTTAGACAGCGTTGTTAAGATAATGGTATATACAGAAAAACCTCCTTTTGAGTATATTGAAAAAGAAAATTTAGTTCCTTCAAAAATAATGTTCTGCACTAAACATACACTTAAAATTCTCTACTTTTGAATATTTGACCTTCATCATGTTTATGTTTGTCTTGTTTTTACTTTTTGGAGGTTCTGGTAATTTTTCTTTGTGTTTTTACACAAGGGGTTGATGCTTTCGAAGCCTTCTTAATCCCTAAGCTATCGAGATCACATAAGCCATTGTAAGTATAATCACAAACTGACAGTCCTAAGGCAATGAACAAATTAATAAGTCTTTTATAGTCATCATTAAAAACAATAACATTTTCATTTACTCCAAAATATATCGTGTTAAAACGCACACAGTTAAAGTTTGGCAATCTTTGCTACACTATACCGTTGAATGATCCATTAGCGCTTTGGGTTTTACCATGTAAGCACGTAGAAAGGAGTTCCTTCTTATATAAATCCATATAAACAGCTTTTACATTATTTAAAAAACTTAGAAGGTAGTCCTGGACCATGCTTAAATACCACCTATAGGTCTAATAATAGTTTTTGGGGTATCAGCTCATTTTACCCATAGAACATTACTTTTTAATGCCTACTATACTTCAGAAAAATTCCTATAACTTCGTGAATACTTAATGAATTTAAAAACTGTTTTCAGGTATTGAAAAAAAAATATTCAACGTACATTTGTAATTAATATACTCAAAAATGATTTTTTTGTTGTAAAATTTGGGTGCTCACCTCAAGAAGGCGTAAAAAAGTCAACACGTTTTCAGGAATTTTCCACCTTTAAAAATCAATTAAAAATCCATTTCTTTACTAAATACTCTGAGATTCAAACCATTCACTGTATTATATAGATCATAATGATGCAAATATAGTTAAAATAGGTGAATTTATTGTGGAGTAATCACGTTTTGAACAAAGTATCCTATTGCAAAAACGCAGTTCTTCAGAAATCGAGTTTAAAGTTTTGGAAACATGGCTTTTCAATGCTGACAGTACCTAACAAACACATTTGTAACTAAAAAGCTATTTCGAATGTTTGCAAGATCTTGGCATCGTTTGAAAGCTAAGAAAATTGGGAAATGTTTTGAAGAAATAAACAAATTGATATTCTGTCGATTTTTCTGATTTCTAGTGTATACAGACACCTTAAAATGTTCTGTTCTAAGTCTGGATATTGTGAAGGATTTTGTTTTACTTTAATTTTTTGTTATATGAGCTTTAATTTTACCAAAGAAGCACCAGAGTATTATCAGTCTCTTCAAGACATTAAATATCAAATACCTCTAATAGACATCAAATTACATTTCACATAGGTATCAAATAATAAATAATAAATACCTCTCCTAGACATCAAATACGACTCCTAGACAGAATTTTCCAAATACCACTCCTAAACAGAATTTACCAAATACTTCCCTTAGAATCAAATACCTCTCCTAGATGTCAAATAACAAATACATGTCACTAGGTATCAAACATGAAATACTTCTCCTAGACATCAAATATCATACACTTCTAGACATCAAATATCATACACTTCTCCAAGACCAAATAAGAAATATTTCTAGAAATAAAATACGTCTTCTAGACATAAAATATCAAATACCCTCTCCTAGATATTAAATATCAGATACCTCTTTTAGACATCAAATACCCTCTCCTAGATATTAAATATGAGATAATTCTTTTGGACATCAAATACCTTTCCTAGATATCAAGTATTAAAATACCTGTTCTAGACATTAAATATTAAAAACACATCCCAGAGACATTAAATAACAAACACATCTTCTGTTGTACCCATTTCTGCGTCAGCCGTTGCCATGTGCATTTTGTACAGCTTTGACGACAGATATGTTGTGATTATATTCTCTGTTCTCAGGATGGTAATCGATGGTTTGAAGAGCAGGTACTATTGAATGGCAGATGAATATATGATTAGGTGTGAGCTGCTACAATGTCTATACGTTCTGGTTCCCTCATTGTTTATTTTCATGCCTTTAAAATGTCCTGTTCTAAGTCTGGATAGTTTGAAGGTGGTTTTTCTATTGGTGCTAATTTTACAAATTTTTTGTTTCAATACAATATTTTGTGATATGAGTTTTAATTTTACCAAAGCAGCATCAGTATTATCAATCTCTTCTAGACATTAAATATCAAATTCCTCTAATAGACATCAAATACATTTCATAGGTATCAAATAGAAAATGTCTTTTCCAGACATTAAATTCGGAAACCTATCCTAGACAGGAAATACCCCAATACCACTAATTTCTAACTAACTTAGCAGCTTAAATATACCTCTACAGTTAATACAATTAAGCTTATACTAAGATACAAGACCTGGTGTCCTATAAATCATTACATACAAATTAGCGTCATAGCTACAGTAATATTTCATATATTACTTTATAATTTATACACGATAATAAAAACTTTTACACGAGTGAAGCAAAAAATAGCGGAACATAAGGTTTTAAAATAACACGCGAGATATTTTTTTCCCAGGGAAGATTTACGGTCGTTGTCACAAAGTTCGGTCAAACTTTTCAGTCCCTTGCCTCCTAACCTGGAATCTTCCGTCTTCGTTTCCTTTAGTTTCCAAAAGGGTTTTCTAAATTTCAGTAAATATATTTTTATATTAAAAACCAAGAGAAAATGTTGTCCAACACCTGTAAAAACTTTGGGAGTTCCACATTTGATAAACTTCATGTCCTTGCTTCGAACTGAAACATACTGGTCTGTCCTGTTATTGAAGGACATTCATCCTTCTGTATCGAATATAATGCATAGACGTGAAATACAGGTGTTCTGAGCAGTGCTATTGAGAGGAGATTCTAAAAATGTGGCCAGCATGTCTACTATTAGCCACATGAATGCTCAGTGAAAAACTGACTTGGTTTTCCAATATGGCTTCTCATCACCTCGTTTGGAGATATAACATCTTAAGACAAGGTAGGTATGCAACTTTCTAAAGAGTGGCAACAAAGTTAGTGAAATCACCAAATTATACTACTGTAAAGTCTACGATGATTTGATGGTGCTATTTCCGATGTATTTCGTCATTGTCAAAATTGGTCAGAACTTAATTGGACGAGGTATCTCATCGAAACCATTTAGAGGGTAAAATTAAGTAAGAGCTATTTCATTTTTCTACGGTTTAATTCTAAACTTTTTGACAAGTGTGTTCACAAATAATTTTAAGTAATATCGGTATAAATAATCTTGTGTATAATTTATTTTATTATAAAGTATCATAAATTAACAGTTCGACAAATATTTCTATAAAGCTACTTCGTAAAGAAAGGAGTAGGTAATTACATATTATTTTTGTAAATGAACCAAATTTATACAATTTTTTCGTCAAATCGATAAAAATCCTAATTTCTGTATTGGTGCCACATAATTTTAGTAATTTGTTTTTGTATGCCATGAGAAGAAAAAAGATGAGCATTGCTGCTTTACCACATCTGAGTAGAGCCTGCTAACATAAGTCCTTGAGTGAAAGTAAGGTTAAATTTTGTATTCGGCTGTCGCTAACCCTCCAAATGGTTGTCCAGAGTAGGTTCATAGACATTAGCAAATTTGGCCATATCCCTATGGAAATATTCTATTGTTGTTTCCGTTGCAAAAAAAAATTGTTTGGAAGGTTTCTATTGCTCTTTTTTTTTAAATAAAACCTTTTTAAAGATCATATTGATCCATTCCTTAGAAAAGATTCCTTTTGAAAAATTATAGTGGTCTATTCCTGAGAATATAATGCTTTAAAATTTCTCAATTCGTTGAAAAAGTCAAAACTGGTTGGAAATTGGTTAGAGAGGATCCCAGGTTTCAAGGTAGAATTATGCCTGTAAACCCCTCAGAAGGTTAAAGTTTGCATTTTAAGTTTATTTTAAAGAACCCCCGTATATATTACAGCTAATTTATTAAAAGGTATACCAAAGTCTTGAATATATTTCTTTTCACTAGTGTAATTAATGTATACTATCTCTACATTGCTCTCCTAAGTAGCATTTTCCCTCATAACTATATATAATATCCGAATCATAACTGATGTGTCCTGCAGGAACGTAGCTATAAATAAATTGACAATATGACTTCCAAGACCACAAAATATCGAGAGATTCAGCGGTAAGAACAAGCAAATTCACCGAAAAAGTTGAATTTTTATTTGCATGCCGCTGACGTTTGAAATTTCTAGTGATTTCCGAAGACGTGCCACAAGATTGGTACATATTTGCACCTTCATTCGCAGGGCCTTCCAGATTTTTCGATCTAATCTCACCTGCCATTCGGTGCCACGGGGATTTTCTGTTTGGATAGGTGAGACAGACCGTTTACTCATGTCGTTTTCCTGCCAAACTTTGCTATAGTTTAAATTTCCAAAAATGAAGACTTTTTATTTGAAAGGTCATTATATATTAGTTTCAATAAATATATTGCACAATGGTAGGGGTCGGCGAACTAAGGCTCTCAGGTTACGTGCATGTGCCTCTGAAGTAAAATTATAAATGAAAATAAAAGTATCATAGTTTCATTAGTTATCTGCTTAAATGAAGTGTCATTCTCAATTAGCAATCTGCTGCAGTGAGGTGTTGTTGGCGTGATGTAGAAATTTAGAGATGCATTCTTAGTTGTTGACCTCGTCATCTGACCATGGTTCAAAATGACCAGGGAGTGTTCTGGAGCTTTCCTTTCGAGATTGATCCTGAACCGTCACCAATAGACCACTGCTTTCTTCCAGTTCGACGTTAATCCAACTACCTACCCAACCTTTGGAGTAAAATATTCACACTACACAAAACATTCACGCTAAGTTCATTAATAAGTTTATTTTAAAACATATTTATTGGCATTTGTATTCATTCAATTATTTACATCATTAAATTGACAGACAGTCTACACACAATTTACACTTATTTTTCCCAAAATTAGGTATTGGTTATCATAATCGGGATAGTATTTTACACGTGTACCCCTGTTTGCTGTATTAGAACCAGTTAGGAATTAATCATTCCACAGAATTAAGGGATGCATTTGCAATTCAGTTTAAATTTACAGAAAACCCAATGAACTCTAAAAACTACGATACAATTTGAGGTCAAGACGGCGTTACTCTACCAGTAGCATTCAACAGACAACTTCTTGTACAATCGTTCCAAACAACATTTACACCGTTGTTGCACCGATGAGCTAATCTTCTACATCAAAATTTGAGTCAAAACTAACACATCGTTCTTCCAACAGGGATGATGAGAAATAGTTTATTAAACATCAATAATTACGCAACACTCTGTAATGGAGCTGATTGTTCCCAATGTTATGTTCTCCTCTCGTTGTAAGGATGAATTATGTCGATGACAAGTGACGCATTAAACGTAAAATACCCATATATTGCACTCACCCCACTATTCTTCCGGAAGTGAGAATAGCCCGTTGTGTTCTTTCACCGTGACGTTAATTAAAATACCAACCTACCATCCAAAAGTGGGATATAAATATTATAATGTCGTGTATTTTCTGGTATTTTGAGTCGGGAATGCCGTGTTGAATATCACTTCCCAAATTTCTCATGGCCCGCGGGTAATCACGAGTTAAAAGAGTAACGGATTAGCAACTGGAGGTTTACGGGTTTGAAACTCGGTCCAACCAAAGACCCTCGAGTACACAGAGGCTGGTGCACGTTGAATCCGTCATGTGACTATTAATCTCCAGGTCGGTCACACTCTTTGAAGCTATGCTTGACCACAATGGTTAGTCTACTTCTATCTCACGTCTATGTTGTCTGCGGGCCAATACGTTAAACACTCGAACACCATAGTAGGGATTTTTTTATAACATGGTACACTAAAACACCATCTATTTCATAAATAATCATCACGCAGATTAATGGGACTTAAAGACCAAGTTTTTATTGTTAGTAGACACAAATAATCGATTTTAAAATACTTTTTTACTTCTCATTATCTTACCACGGTATCTCTCATTAAACATGATGCAAAATCAGACATTCTCTCGCCAACAAGAGAAAAACAAGCAATCCTTAAATAGCTTAACAAAAATCCACTTTTGAATTTTCATTCCAGCAGTGCCCTATTCTTTCCTAAGCCAATTTGAACTTTTTACCAGTTTCTAAAAGTACCATTTTCCAATAATTATATTTTCATGCGAAACTTTTGTTACAATAGTGAGTAAGTGAGTACTGGTAATTCTGTTTTCGTAAGCACTTCTGGTTTCTTTGCAGTTAGTTTTACACAGTCCATAAGCGCACAATGAACATTGATTTCTAGTATTTTTACGTAAATAATTGGTGGAACGTATTTCAACTCGTCGAAATGTTCCGGAAATAATAGTTATAAATATTTCAGCTGAAAAAGGATAACTATAGGGAGGTACTTAGGCAAGAAGGTAGGGTGGTAAGAATTTCTCACAATGGAATTCGAACCTGGTTTTCTTTTGCTTTCAAGTCCTGCATAAATGTATGTATAAGAAGGAAAAGTGTGAAATCTCATCGATTTTGAGCGGAACTTATTTTGCTTTGTGTTTTATTTTTTTGGTTTCCAGATTTAAATCTCTATCAGATTATTGATCGTTCGCGTGCGGTGATCGGAACTGTAAGTCACGAACAGTAACGAAATTGCTTTTATTTAGGGCTGCATTTTATATTCACTCCATAATGCATTTTTCTTGCCGCGGCTAAAATTGGAGTTTCAATTATGCAAAAGAGATTTCTCCGTACTCAATCTAATAAATTTTTTTAATAAAGCCGGAAAAAGACTCGAAAAAACGTACCATTCATTCCGAATATCTCGCTGAATGCTGCAGAAATTGTATATTATGAGTTAAAATGAAACGTGTTTTTAAACTTTGTATTAGCTTTTTGTATGAAAGTATAAATAGTCTAGTTTACAAAATCGAAGCACGATTAGAGAAGTATGCTTAATACGCTATTTCTGATTCCAAATTCCATACAATACCCTAGATTTTTAATATTTATTTGTCTTCCGGGCAACAGTGACGTAAGAACGATATATGAGTATTTTAAGTTAACTATTGTGATGGATTAATTTTGAAAACTGGCCTGTAGTATCTAACTTCTGGTGCAAAAAGCTGTTGCAAACCGTCCCTAGTTCTCCGTAATGGACGATTTACTATTCCTAGTTGAATCTTTATACCTCTTGGTGCAATACGGCAGTTTTTGACTCGATGGAAAACTCGTCTCCAGCAAAATTGATCAGATATTGGACGAGATATCTCGTCAAGGAACTTGGAAGGTTATACTTGACAATGACATGATTCATCCTCGTAATGGAACTGTCACCCCTAAGTCCCTAATGGATTCACACCATTTACGTTTCCCTGAAACGAGCTGAAGACGGATATTTGCTCTCCAAGTGGTTTCGAACAAGATCTGACCCATTTCAGTAATGACGAGATATCTCGTCACGAATATGCTATCAAATTTTTTATGACGATCACATCAAGATCTGGTCGGTTTTCTTCTTATGGCCAGATGTCTCGTCCATCAAAACCTGACCAATTTCGCTGATAACGAGATACCTCGTCAAGACATTCCGAGTTTTTGATGATGACGATATGGTTCCATTTTCTTCCAATGACGATAAATCACGTCCATCAGGATCAGGTCAGTTTTGCTAATGACGAGGTACCTCGTAAAAACAACCACCATAAGGGTTAATTTTATTTATTTACTTACTTCTAGGCCACTCTAGGAATTTATGCCATTCGCATTCTTCAAGATGGGTACGACGAGGCAGCATTTCCCATGGTGCCCCCAGAGGAGGGGTCATTCTGGCTATACTCCATTCTCCTCAATCAGTGATAGAAAGTTCATACCATACATAAGCTGACACTGAGAATAAGGTTATCTCACTCACTTCGCTGACATAAATGCTTTTATAATTACAACAAAAACTAAAAGCGCTATTGACGTACTACTATCTTTTAATTTTCGTTCAATAACAAACGACGGTTAGCAACCAAGCACATTGACTGCAACCATGAGGATCCTGATGTCTTGGACATAAGGACGTCCATGGAAAAAATGAACGTATCTCGAGATCCTAATGTCTTTCTTATGGTGATACAAAGTTTTTGTTTATTTATTCGCTTCCTTTTTACCGTGTCAGCTTCGGGAGCAGGTTTATTGAGTTGAATGGAGTAGAATTATCTGAAGTGTATTGTTCTGTAATATAATTCGGAAAAATAAGTCGAATTTTGTTTTATTTTGAATGCTTTATTCCATAAAATAAAATGTCGACTTATTCTTGAATTCTTTGTTTGAAATGCTATACTGCATGGACTTTGATTTCAATTTTCTTCTCTTTGTTGGGTCAGTCATATGATTTCAGAATCGCAATAGAATTCAGTGAATCCTAGGATGCTTTTATTGAACTGTTTGTTCAACATAACTCTCTGAGGGGTTCACAAGCATAATTCCACCTTGCAGCCTGTAGTCGTCTCTGCATGATTTCAAACCACTTTTAAGGGAGACCCGTGAGGAAAAATTCAAAATTCTTATTATTCATTTCGCATAACCAATTTTTTTAGTGATAATTAAGCACATATTTTAAATCAATAAAAAAATTAGTTTTTATTTGGAATTATATTTTATAATACGATTTTAATATTTTTTAAGCCGAAATACACACTTTTTATAAACCTTACTCCTCTGTCAATTTTCAATATTTTTGTATGAAATAAATTTTTACAATATTACTATAGTATATGCAAAAGACCTAAGGAGATATTTTTAAAATTTTATTTACAAGTTTTCATAAAAAAAAAAAGATTACTCACCATACGTTAAATTTCTATAAAAATTTCCAATTTTGTATAATTATTAATTTTTATAAATTTTTATGAACTATTTATGAAAAAAGCTCTCCCTGTGTTTGTTAAACAGTTATTCAAAACCTAAAAAATGTAAACAGTTTAACTCTAAGTGCATACATCAAAAAGCGTTAGTACTTTGAACTTTGGCAAAATTACAAAAACTGATTTTGAGATAATCGCATTTTAAGTACAAAATTCAACACAAGTTAACGAATACAACTTACTTTTTGCAAGTACTATTTTTTTAGTAATTTCTATTTCATTAAGACTCTTATCAAAACAAGAGTTTTTACCGTTAACTCGTATATATTTTCTTAAAGCCAGTTTTATCTCTGATGACAACTGAGTGATTTGTGAAAATTCACTGAAACCTTATACATTTCTTGTTTAATGAACTGAAAAAAAAATATTTTATTGAATCAGTACTATTTTAAAATAAACCAACAATGTATAAACTACACCTTCTTTTTTCTATAGATATATTTTTCTGTAAACGAGCCTTTTTTGTAATGATACGCATGCGACGAGATTTTGAGCTATTTTTTCAATGTGTTTCCTTAAATGGCGTCACCACATGTTTTACATGATGACCTGGATTTTGCCATTTAGCTTTTGCCGGTTGATAAAAAAACCAGGAGTCTACACCTTGAGGGTATATAAAATGTTTGGAATAATCATCGGTAGATACACTATGATACAATGTTGTATAAATGGAGGTTTTCATGGAAACAGTGGCCAATGGTTAGCAGTCGATTATGTAGTTGGAAGGTCAAATAAAAGTTAAAAAAGCATCTGGTAGCAATTTCCTTCTACTCTGAAAATTTGTCCATTTGTTCTTGAATATCTGATGCATCGTTTTATCCAATAGACCGAAAAACAGTTTTTGAAATTTTTCTTCGAAATGTGGGGTTTGGGTCTCCTTTAATCTTTTTGACCAATATAACATTTACACGGATTCTATTCGAAGAAATGAACCAATAGAATCTCCTGAAAGGGAATCCTTTTAAATGGTTCTTCAAGGAAATGACCATCACAATTTTATTAAGTGATTATATTCCAAATGAGGGACCAAAAAAATCTTTCTAATGGAATCACTCCCAAGGACTAGGACAATAGCATCTTTCCGAGGGATTCTATTCTAAGGAAAAAACAAACGTAATCCTTTCTAATGGTTGAAAGAATCGATGAATAGATTTCAACTAATATATATATATATATATATATATATATATATATATATATATATATATATATATATATAATTATTTAGTCATTAAGTGTGTTGTGGTGTGAAAACATTACTACCCTACTCGGAAATCTCGTGACACTCAAAGTAGGATCCCATCTATAACAAAAAAGGATGTGTTGCTTAAATTCAACTACTCGCCTCATAATAATACAAATCCTTATACAACCGTACAAAACATTTAACAATACAAAACTGTCAAATTGAATTATTTTTCATTTTGAGCAAGCACGATCAAAGCATTGTCTGATCATCGTGTATTTTCGACTGAATGAACATAGTTAAACCTTTATAAACACCTCAACTCAACCCAAATCCCCATGTGCAGAGCATGTAAGTTCGGTACTTGTAAGAGATCTTCCATCAGTACAAAACTGCATATTTTAATTACTCTTTATTATGACGAAGCACCGTCGCATTGCAGTTCCAATTGAATGTATATATCTCTATTTCTAAGCACTTCAAAGCAATATAAATTCTTATATATCACTACAAGCCACCTACCAACAAAACAGAACAAGACATTAGAATAACTCTGCATTCGAAAACCTTGATTGTCCGCAAACAACAACCGGTTTTTAACCAAATGCCCCCGAAACCCTCCCGTCACAGTAAATATCCGTTCGAAGGTATTGATCAAACGCGAAAACTCCCCACATCTCGCCGAGACTCCAATGAAATTAATTTAATCCATAGTCACGCGAGCGAGAAACAAAACTCCTTTGTTAAACGCGGGCCCACACTCGCAAAGTAGCTGCTGCGAAAATCGCGTTTTCGCAATGTCTTAGCCGTGATTTATTGCAGACTCGGAGGTATTGAAGTGGTAATTCCAGATATTGAGTTATATATTTGCATCAAAATATGACCCAGTGTTGAAGGGCAGCTGATCCCCAGCTACTAATGAGTATTCCATAACTGCATTATTAAGCAAGACTTCCTTCGCCCAATAATCAATATTTCTGGTGTTTGTCAATCTGACGCTGTAGTTGCTTATCAGACTTACTTTCATAGCGCGCAGTGCTAAATTTCTCTAGGATCACTGGTGTCCAAACCGTATACTATTAACCCACTTGCAGGTTGTCTCAAAAAGGTATCTCGTCATTATAAATACTCAGCAGAACTGGATGAACGGGATATCTCGGCATTAGACGAAAAAATATACAAGATATCTCGCCACGAGACGAAAACTGATCAGATCATGATTTTGTAATCATCAAAAAGCCCATGTCTTTATGGCGAGCAATCTCTTCATTAGCAAAATTGGTCAAATCTTGATGAACGGGATATCTCTTCAAAACCACCTGGAGGGGTTAATAATATCAATAATGCAATACAAATACAATGACGCGTAAAATGGTCAATATCATTGGTAAGAAAATTGAATATTTTAAACCCCCTTGTGGTTGTCTTGACGAGGTTTTTCGTCATTAGCAAATCTGACCAGATCCTTAGTGTAAGAGATATCTCGTCGTCTCTCCTCATTAAAAGAAAAAATGACATGATCGTGATATCAGTATTACTCAAGTATCGAAATTGGTCTTAATGACGAGGTATCTCTTGACGAGATTTCCCTTGGTATCTCTTCATTAGCAAAACTTTTCAGATCTTGATGGACGAGATATCTCGTCAAAACTACTCGCAATTCTGACCCTAAAATATATATTTTCATATCTTGAATTCTCTATTTTATATGGTCTTTCATATGATGCTTTTTTCATTCTGCTTTTTTTCTAACTCTTGTACAACAATTTCATGGATAACCTCAAGTTATCAAAATGTTTAGTTGTAGCAAAATTATTTAACGAGATATTAGATTTCTTCATTAAATATCAGTGAAATTGGCTTCTTTTAAACTATTAAATCTTCAATAGAAAAATGTAAAACTTCATAATGGCTAATAAATGGCCACTTCGGTAGAGCAACACATCCACTATCATTAGAACAGAAATAAGTAACAGAAGGAATACGCGAGTTTAACCCTTATGGTGGTTTTCTAGACTAGGCTTCTCTCGTCGTTAGCAAAACTGACGAGATACTTATGGACGAGACATCTCGTCATTAGAAAAAATTCACCAGATCTTGTACTCATCATCACAAAAGTAAAGCATATCTTCATGACGAGGTATCTAAAACTGACCATATCGTGATCTCGTCATCATAAAACAATAACGCATATCTTGACGAGATATATCGTCATTAGAAAATTCGTGAACGAGATATTTCGTCGAAAACACTCATAGGTTAACCATAGTGGGTTGTTGCCATATCTCACTCGCTCTAAAGTTACTCAATCTCCGAGACACTTCCCAACAATAATGGACCGGACGCTAGCGGATGCGTGTTGGATTTTATGCAAATCCAGTGCACGCACGTAACCTGTTACGGTTAAATACGATTCGCGAAGTGGTAACTTCGTTATTTCTGTGTGAAATTGTGACAATATATCGAAACGAAAGGAACTTAGTGACTTTGAAAGAGGTGTTATAGTTGGTTGTCAGAAGTGGTAAGTCTTTTCGCGCAATTGCGGTAGAATTGTCACAGCCGCGGTTAACTGTTGGTGATTGAAGAAGTACAAAACTACGGGAGTCAGGACACGAACTGTACAAGTTGGTCGTACCCGTAAACTGACCGAACGAGTCTGCGTGACCTGAAGCGTGAGGTTCGTAAGAACCGCAAGAAACCACTCCAAATCATCAACAATGAGTTTCAACAGGGAGCAGGGGTTACGGTGCACCCCAATACTTTGCGGAAAAAACTGCACGCCCTCAATATCCACGGATATGTTGCCGAAATTTAACAAAACATCACCCCATCCAACAAAGCCTTCAGACTCTCTTTGTGTTTGCAACGTCGCAACTGGACTGTGGACCGCTGGAAAACTGTTTTATGGAGCAACGAGTCATGCTACACTCTCTTCCAGTCGAATGGGCGTGCTTGGGTTTGGCGATTGCCAGGCGAACGTCTGTTACCCGAGTGCATCGTTAAAACTGTCAAGTTCGGTGGTGGGGGTGTACTTGTTTCGGGGTGCTTTTCGTGGTATGGCCTGGTACCTTCGCATGTTGTTCATGGTCAATTGAATGACGACGCCTACATGAATATTTTGGATAATCGAGTTCTTCCTACGCTCTGTCAATTTCATGGAATGTACGAATGTTACTTCCAGCACGAAGTCGCTCCATGTCATGTTGCAGCCTCTGTGAAGCAGTGGTATCAAGATATAGATGTAAAATGTCTTCCCTGGCCTGCTCAAAGTCCTGACCTAAACTCCATAGAACATTTGTGTGACGAGTTAGAGCGACGCTTACGGACCAAGGAACCACGTCCGAAATTTACTGCTGTGCTTGAGACATTCTTGCAGCAGGAATGAGCACAAATACCCATAGCTGTCTATCAAAACCTTGTTGAAAGTATGATTAGAAGTGTTGCTAGTGTATCTGCAGCACGTGGGGGACAATCCCTCTTATTAAAGAATGTATTTTTCCCTTATCCCATCGCATCTTGCTGTTCGGCCTTTTATTGTAGGTAGTGTATATTCCCGATTTGAACATCGGAGAAGCCTATCTATATTTGTGTTGTCGAACACGGTTGTGAGGGGTTCGTGTCCTTCCCACCTTTACTCCATGCCTAGGAAGACTTAGCTAAAACGTGACGCGTGGCAACCTTAATTTAGAACATCATACGTATTTAACGTAAAAACAGATATGGTTTCTTTGATGTTTAAACTCGAGAATAGATCTCGGAGATTGAACCACTTTTGCTTATTTGAGATCAACGTGATGAGAAAATTTCTACACTTCTGTTGGAAAGTATAGTGGAAAATTCAAGATATACAGTACAATGAATTTGTTTCAAATGTATACAACCCTTAATTGAACAGCCCATGGTTGAAATTAATAGTGTGTCACTTTTCTGCCTTGTATTGGGTACAGTTTGACACATCAACCAATCGTCAGTCCTATACCACCAGTGGCTGTCAAGAAATTCCTGCTTCAAAGTCGAAGCTATAACTGTCAAATAACGTTTATGCTTTTCCCTACAGATGAAGTTTCAACCGCAAACGTGTCTGTCTTGTGTTTGGCAAAAAGTGGCAAATTTGACCCTCACGCCATAGAATACAATCAGATATCAACCACATATAACTAGTCATTGTCTAAAAGCTCCTGCCTAAATGTTGAAGAGGTATCTGTCAGGAAACGCTTATACTTTGCTAAATAGATGGAGTTTCAACTTTAACCGTGTTTGTCTTGCATTTGGTTAAGATCGGCAAATATGGCCCTCACGCAATGAAACACAATAAACCACCAACGGTTTATACCTATGATTGAGTAAATGTTCCTGCTTAAATATGAAGAAGTATCTGTAAGGAAACGCCCCACAGATAAAGATTCAACAGCAGCATTGTATGTCTAATGTTTGGCGAAGATAGGCAAATATGGCCCTCCTGCCATGAAACTGAATCAGCCACCAACCGTATAAAGTTATTGATTGGCTAGAAGTTCCTGCATAAATCTTGAAGAGGCATCTGTCAAGAACAGATCATATTGAAGGTTAAAGCAAAATCAACAAAATCCTCTATCCCAGGTAGGAGTTACCGATAAAGCTATCCAAAACTTAAACTCATTTAACTGAAATAAAACCCTTATACAATTACGTTCATCCAAAATATATTTTTTTCTCAAACAGCAAAAAAAGAAGGGATTCCTTCCTTTAATTGGGAGATTAAGACCAGATTCGAAATCTCCCTAGAAGCGAAGGCATTTAAAAAGAGCAAAACGGAGATAAATCCAATTGCCTCATTTTGCTCGAAATCCTAAATGTGTAATGCCTTCGAAAACTGCATGTGTGCTTGTGTGGAAGAAATGCAATCCATCTCATTTAATACCTTATTTTTACAGAATCATTCATAATGTAACCGAATCTAGCTTTTTATACGCAGATTATCTTCTGTTAAATAACTTCCAGATTAAATCGTAATTTGAAGAAAGTGAAGTGGCGTTCAAGTTTTTGAAAGTTCGTGTAATTTATTAGCTAGTGTGGAACAGAGATTTCAACCAGTGTACCGAGTTACACTGGTGTTCCTCAAGAAAGACTCTGGTGTACCGTACGGATGGTGAAACGATTTGAATTGTGTTTTAGGGTTTTTTTAATGGTGTTGTTTTGAACTCTCTCTCTTTTGGCAAGTAAATCCACAATATTTTCATGGTATGTAGGTATTTAATGAAGATCACATTGGACCAACACTTATATAATTAGTAGGTTGGATTATATTTGTATTTTAATAAGTATCCTTTGAAAATATTCTATTTGTTCTTTCCTTAGACTTGAATCCTTTAAAAAGATTCTATGAATCCGTTTCTTTGAGTTGAATTCTTTGGAGATTCATTGGTACCTCTCTCATCTCTCTCTCTCTCTCTCTCTCTCTTAACATAACAATTAACATGAATTAATTAATAGTTTATAGTACGTTCACCATAACTGCTCTCATCGCCAGGTAAGAACACTTAATACGGCTATCAGATAGCAGTTACTAACACTGAAAACAAATTCAAACCCATCCGAGTATCAAACTTCATGTATCATGAATAATAATCGTTACATCCATTCTGAATCCTCATGCTATACTGTTACTTTCCATAAAATGAATATTAATTCATTCAGAGATTTTGATACGATGATGCCCATAACTTCCTACTGAGAACGCTTAATACAGCTATCGAAGAGGTTAACTAACACTGTAAACGAATTGAAACTTATCTGAGTAACAAAATACATGTATCATGGAGAGAAATTTAGAATCGTGCTTACCCTTCGTTTCCGCTAGTTTGCCTTGCCAACAGGTCAAAACATACGGAAATGCGTGATAAGCATCAAGAAAGTGCAATAAGCAATCCGAAACGTTAGACACACGTAATTGCGCCATAACAAGCTATGCCAATATTTCTAAATTGCCCGTCATAATCGTGCTTTGCAGGTTCGATTTAAAGTTGTGAATAAAATGGCCGAGGATATTAATAAGTGTCTGATGATTTCAGTTTCACCATTTCATTTCAACTTGTGTATACTCAGCCTAATATATGTATTGGTTATGGATGAAATCTGAGATTAGATATATTTAGCAAACGCCTTCTTCAAGATGTTAATTCGGGGAAAATACTGTTATTCAGGGGGATGTTATTATTTGTTTGGGGAAGACTACTATAAAAGTGACCTAACCTTTACAGACCTTTATTGTCTTACATTAATTGCATAGATTTAAAGTATATATAAGTGCAACATTTCATAGCTGTGACTTCAATATTTAACAAGTTATTTGAGTTCTTTCATTGTGTGTATTTCAGGAGTGAAACCGACTAACCTTTAAACCGTTAAGTCCTTTTCCTCATAATTATTTTTTCATAATTTTATTGCATTTAAAACGTTAAGGTTTACTAGCATTTGGCTAAATAAATATGGAGAGAATAAAAAATAAGTATGGATACTTGGAAACTTTTGAATTAGTTGTATTAGATGGATTTGGTAACTTTGGCGTAGAGTAAGGATTCAGGAGAATAGTTCTTAAAAAATTGATAAAAATCGGTTATGTCTAACTTTTAATGTTTAAATTGTGTATACGAGAGAAAGTATGTTTGTTAAAAAAAATAAAAGTAGTACATACTCATATCCATGTACAGAAATTTGGGAATATAAAAGGAAAAACAAATTTGTTCAATAAGAATTTGACGTGAGTATAAGTATTGTTGATGTATTTATTTTTAATTTGTACTGCATATTTCATGTGTATTGGAATAAGATATAAACATATTTTTTTATGAATGTAAAAAAATGTATCATAACTAATTCTTCAAAAGAATGATGTACCCTTTTAAGTTCCCTTAGCCCTTCAAGTGTATAGACGAGATATATCGTCAAAGATTTGATCAATTTCTCTAAGGACGAGAAATCTCTTCAGAAAAAAATGTCCAAGGGGATTGAAGATCCAAGTGGAAAAAACAAATTGCCCCCTGCCCAGAAATGATGACTAGTTGGAACATGTTTTTGTATCAGACGCTGGACATTTTAAAGCAGTTTTCGGCACTACGAAAACCACCAATAGAGTTAATAAATTATATTGTTCGTACAATAATTTCAACTTACAACAAATCGTATGCGCATAAATTTCTCATAGATACACAGGACAGTTAATAGTTTTAGAACCTTGTTAAATTATTCTTGAAATTTTTTCGTTACTACTAATAGTGACTAAAAGACTTACATCCAAACTAAATATGATTTCTTTATTCCATGTGTCAATACATTGCTTGGAGCAACTTAGTCAGATCTGGTCATTGTACCATTAAAAAACAACCAACCCAATTTATTCCAAACAAAATTGTGTCCCTATTTAGTCTGAAGCAGTATGAAAACTTGCATGATATTGTCCTTTCCATAGAAGTATATCCTTTCTGGTCATTGCGCCATAAAAAAGCAATCCATCCTATTTCTTCCATTGCGCGTTGCCTTATTTAGTCTGAAACGGGAAAAAATTTACATATTTCCATTCTATATAAGTGGTAATATCTTTTCATGCAGTGGTATCCTTTCTGATCATTGTAACACCAAAACCAGCCCATCCCATTCCTCCAAAATAAATCGTGTCTCCCTATTTAGCCTGAAGCAAAATACAATTTATATGATATTATTCTGTTCATATAAGCGGTATTATCTTTTAAACTTACCCTTTATATGAGATCTGTTATCTTTTCAACACACTCTTTTTTTTTAGAGAGATCTGTTATTATAATTTTCAAAGATGTTTTTATATATTTTGATAATGTTTACTTCAATAAATATGTATTTTTAAATTTTCACGAGTTGAGAAATTTATAAAGTATATTCAGCTCTGTAATAGTCCTTATGTTTAACGTTTACAGAAATTAATTACGCCTACGAAATCATTTGATATCAAAGGATGTCTCCAAAGATTGTCAGGTTCTATTAAAAACATCTTCCATTTCTTATGAGGAAAAAAAAATTCTCAAATTTCAATACATAATGAATCATTAGTTTCCATAATTATTCTAGGTTAGGATCACTCAAGGTATAATATCCCTTAACAAAATGGGAAGGCTCTTCTAAAGAAAGAGCGTGTTTGGATAACACGGAAACCTCTTTGGCAAAGATCCGTACGTCAAATAAAGCAGCAAAAAATCTACTTAGGAACCATTACGTCGGATGAAAGGACAAAGAAAATAAAATTACACGCTAGTTTGCAAAGGAAATAAGAATAGCATCAATTGCATGATGCTTAATAAAAAGCTAAAAAATAAATTAGAGAAAAAATTTACTTCCTTTGCGCATTTATTTTATTATTGATCTCGAGTTTTCCCTTTCACTTTATAGTATGTTGCACCAAGAATTTAATTGAAGATCATAATCCGAAAAGTCTCAAAGGAACAATACTTTGAGAGATCATTATTATGTTTTTTTATTCCTTTATCATTTCGGAGTGATAGCTGTTCCCATACGCCATCTGACTCTTAATCAGACGCAGGAATTTGTTTTCAAAATAAATACGTTTTGTAGTGTTTGCAAATATTTATTTAAATAGGATTGATTTGTTAATTTCATTACAGTCGCGGTTAATACTTTGAGATATATTTTCTTCCTTTATATTTTGGAGTGATAGCTGTTCTATACGCCGTATGACTCTTAATCACTCAATGATTTGTTTTGAAAATAAATACATTTTGCACGAACTGCGGATATTCATTTAACTACGACTGATTTATTAATTACATTGCAGCAAGTTAATAAAACTGTTTATTTTTACGTTTACTAAATATTTTTATATTATTTAGTTTATTAAATGATGCCACTTCAAAGGTAACACCATTTAAGAATGTCTTTTGAGTTCCCTTGTCGGGAAATTTTATTTCAAGTCTGTAACATTTTAAGAAGAAATGTATCTCTTGAAACTTCGACTTCTTAAAAATTTATTATTGATAAATAGCGAAAGCTCTTAAAAGCTGGATATGTATTCGGCAAAAACCTATTTATATTTTCGATCATAAAAAAAAATTAGATTTAATTTTTTTTAAATTTTTGTCGGTTTTCGGAAAGCGCTATTAGTTTCTATCCTGCTGGTATTTTGACTACAGCAAGTTGGCCAAACTGTTTGTTAATTAATCTAAACACATTTAGTCAGAGGTGTTTGTGAAACAATGCGCCAACAATGTTTGAGAATGAAACATAAGTTAGCATACCGAGTAGTTTTGACGAAATATCTCGTCCAAGATATATTAAATTTTGCTAACGACGAAATACCTCGTCCAGGTTAGTTGCAATTTTTCTAACCACGAGATATCTCATCGAAGATATGTTGAATTTTACTAACAACGAGATATCTTCCATAAATATCTGATCGGACGTCTTGACGGACCAGATATCTCGTCGAAACCATTTGGTGGGTTGATATTCAAATTCAGTTCGCATCGGGGGGGAGGGGGGGGGGGGGACGTCATTGAATGGATCTAATAGGAAGCTATGGTGAGTCTTGTCGTGAGGATGAATTATGTCAAAGGCAAGTGACGCATTTAACACTCCAAATTGTTCGAATAGATATCTCGTCCGAAACCTGGTTAATTCCGCTTAAGACGAGATTCCTCGTCCTTTTAATCCAATGAGAAATGGAGATAAAAGTATTACTACGTGGTACCTCCAAAGCCACACACACACAGTAGGAAAAACAAATTTTCTCTTGCCTAGATTTGGTGAAGTTTGGAATAGGTTTTTGCAACAGAGGCTGGCTGTCACAGTGGCAGTATTCGATGGAAACATAAACATTGATATAAGTTTGAAAATACAGCAATTTAGAAGAGTGAATTCTATCAGATCAGTAGTAAATTAGTGCAAACTAAAGTAGTTGTTATAAGTGAGGTCTCAAGGCCGAGTACGTTCACTGAATATAAAACTTGTATGTCATTAGTACTAGAGACGAAAAAGGTTACACTCATTGCCATAAAAATTTGCGCACCAAAAAAAAATCGTCAAAATGAAACGAAATTTTACACATGTAAGTACTACTTTGATATAAGTAAGTGATTAGAAAATCAAAGAAAGAGGATCATTTACTGCAGAAAAAAGTACAAATGAACGGAAGTTTTAGTACTCTGTTGAACCTCCTCTAGCGCGAATGCACGATGCGATACGAGCGGGCATTGAGGCATACAAGTTCCGTGTGATGTCCTGAGACATCTCCTTCCACAGTTGCTGTAAACGCGCCTCTAGTTCGACCAAACTCGTAGGGTGTCCAACTTGCCGTACCAAATGATCCCAGATATGCTCGATTGGTGATAAATCTGGGGATCGAGCAGGCCAGGTAAGGGTGGTAATGTGGCGCAGGCAGTCTTGTGACATCCTTGCTGTGTGTCGCCGAGCATTGTCTAGTTGAAAAATAGCTCCTGGGAGCCCTGCCATGAGTGGGATCACATATGGCTGAAGGATGTCATGGACGTACCGCTGGGCTGTCATTGTGCCATGGATCAATATTAGTGACCGTGTATCGTAAGCAATGGCACCCCATACCATCACACCAGCTGTGGGAGCGGTGTGTCGCTGTAAAGCGAAGGCAGGATTGAGGCGTTCACCACGGGGCCACACACGAACACAATTGTCATCACTGCTCAAATTGAATTTAGATTAGTCGCTGAATACGACCTTGTTACATTCCGTTACAGTCCAATCTCGTCGTGCGCGACACCACTCCAAACGGAGGCGTCGGTGGGTGTATGTCATTGGCAGCACACGTAATGGGCGCCGCGATACCAGATGTCCTACAGACAGACTCCTTGCGATGGTTCGGGAATAATCAGGGGCCTGTAGTGAAGGTGCTGCCTGTGTCTGGATAGCGGCCAATGAGGCAGTTGGCTCTACGCGTGCTTTTCGTCTGATGTGACTGTCTTCTCGACGACTGGTCTGTCGAGGGCGTCCTGAGCCTGGTCTCTTCTGTCCACTGATCCCAACACCTCCTCACAGTAAAATCAGAACTGCCTACTTCACGGCTCTACTCGCCGAGCTGACCACCCAGCTTCCATCATCCCGATGATTCTTCCCCTCTCGAACTCAGGCAGCTGCTCATATTGTCTTCGATGGCGGCGTAACGGTATATCCTCCTCAGCGTTTCCTTTGCAAAAGATAAAGAACACTCAAACACTGACTGGACTGGACGTTTCATTACGAAGCACCTGCTGCAAAAGCAGCTCATCTTCACCATCAGAATAGTACTTAAAGGGAAAAATTTAAACAGAAATATTGTATTTAAAAGAATAAAAATGAATTAAGGGTTGCTGGTTAAAAAATATCAACCGCTATTGGAAAGCATAGAGGGCGGCACCTCCGACCGCTAGGTCGTTTCCTCAGTTGATCACCCTCCCAAGTAGTGACCGCGTCCGAAGGTGCTTAGCTTTCCGTGATCAAGCAGACGGGTGCGAACACCACTGCGCTGCTATTTGATGTCAATCAACTGGGAATAGAGAAAGACAATGATTAAAATAAAGAAAAGGAAGTTTAAAAGAGAAATTAATCTTAGCTATTAAAATCCTATGAAACAATTAGGTGTCCAGTCGAGTTGCAAGAAGAGAGCTCGACCCTACGAGTGTGAACGAACGCGATCCGTTAAATGAGATATTGCCAGTTTAATTTGCATGGGTGGTCGAATTGATTGAAATGATGCCATGTGCATCAGGTCCCAATTGAAGCATCCCTCGTTGACGTTTGGGTCTCGGTGGGAAGGTCTGGAGATGTTTTTCCAAACACTCAAACAAGCTCTGCTTACCTGTTTTATACTCCAAGGAGAACGAAGTTCAACGCCCTCTAGTGGCATTACGCAATGCGCTATCACGCTGCATTTCTAATCATTTGCATATCTGGCCGACATGTACCTTCATACCAAGTTTCGTTACAATCCCACAATTATTTTTTGGTGGCAAATTTTTATGACAATGAGTGTATATGCTTAGAAAGATGGATGGGGCCAGAGTGGATCATCGAGCCCTGTGGGGTAATGGCCCAAAATATGAAATTTAATCAATTCATTTTAGGTAACGGGTGCAATTTACATAAAATTATACGTATATAGAGAAAACAACTGAAACTCAAATACCCTTCTGCACAGCAGAAAATGAAGGTTGGGTTAGAAACGAATCCGTCTAAGTAGTCAAATTTAGTTTGATTTGGTTTGTTGCTCTGTGTTGCGTTTTTGCTACAAAGGATTAACTATGCAAGTCAAATAAAGAGAAAAGTTGGTATCGTGCAGGCTCTCAAGACAAAGGAAACAAAATAAGTTTAGCTATCCTCGTTTTAGGGAAAAACTCAGCTCATTAATTTTATTGCAGACATAATAGCCGGCAGTTTAGTCTCATACGTTTGTGACTAAAACTAGTATTTACGTTTTCTTGTTGAAACGTGCTCAGTCGTACTTGTCATACATCAATATCTAGCGGACTATAATTTGTATGTAGAAAATGAAAAAAAAATTCAAAAGAAGAGTTTGGTCACGACAATCTTGGTTTGGTATTTAATTGGTGAGGTATGCTTGTGAGTTTATTTTTGTGGTTTGGAATGTAAAAACGTACGACCGTTTGGCAGTAGGAATTCTTTGAAATTTGAATTTTTGATGACCATCATAAATCTGGGAACGAATCAAGAATTGTTTCCTTGATATTTGTTATAATTTAACTCCTGGTGATGGCTTCGTCACTAGCAAAACGGACAATATCTTCATCTTTGGTGGGCAATTTTTTTATGGTAAGACATCTCGTCATTAGCAAAATTAATCAGATCTTGATAAACGAGATATTTCGTCAAAACCACTTGGAGGTTTATACTGTATTGGGAGTGCAGCTATTGATTTCAGAATTTTCCAATCATCTGTCTATTTTCAAGTAAATTATCATGGAACGTAGAAGATTCATTGCATTTTAGAACGGGGCTCAATTGATTTGCCTACTGTGGTTACCAGGTTTGATACCTGTTATTTAAACTGAGTGTATTTCTATCTTCTGTGTGGGGAAACATTCCTTGTATGTATGCCAATTTACTTGACGCTGCTTTTCTTGTGTCCGATTGACCAACTATGAACCTTGTGCCATAAAACCCAAATCAACCATTGTAACACATCATACGTTACTCCTGTATCTTAAAATCTGGATTTAAAAGCAATACAACAGGATATAATTTAACAAGAGGGATCCCTTTGAATTCCATACCGTCCCTACACGGTTTTACATCCAGACATTCGGTAGCCAACCGTACGCCCGAAAAAAGCATTATCCCCTTTCCACTCTACCAGCATAGAGGAGAGAGGGAATAATACTTTTTCGGGCGCACTCTCTCTAAGTCTACCAGAGAGGAGAGGGTATTATCCTCTCTCTACCAGAGAAGAGGGTGTTTACCCTCCCTCTACCAGAGAGGAGGGTAATCGGTCAACCACACTTTATTAAGACTACTGGATCAAATTGTCACCTGAAGCATCATGTGTTAGGGCTTCGATTTTCGACTACATACATCTATCAGTTCAGTTTGCCTAGGGATCGAATAACCTCTTGTGGTATTTTCAACATGACCTTGAATATACAAAAGACCTAGTGCTGCTGTTTGGGTAAATTAAAAAAAAAAAATTAAGGGGAATCGAAGCTTGAGAGACTGAGATTCTTGAGCGAACAATTGAGTTCGTGTTCATGTCAGGTCTTTACATACAAAACCCAAATTCTATTATACAGAATACAATATACACAAATAGCTATTACACTTTCAATTTTGTTTCGTTCTTTAGGGATATAAAATTCTTGCTGTAGTATTTTTTGTGTCCTTCTGGTAGCAAAATGAGCATTTTATGAGCACAAAATGAGCACTCTCCGTATAATTTCGTTTTGTAACGCTTCTGGTACTACTACAAGATCTCTTCCGTTTTCAAGTTTATACAAAATGTCGTTTTTAACAAAGTAACCCTTTTCTTCAGCCTTCTGAACTAAGGTTTTGATTAATTTTATCTGTGAGTCCTCATTTTGAGCTGATATTATTTTAGTTGTTAATTCGTCTTGACCAAAACGGCGTTACGACTAAGAGCGTCTACATGCCTCATGGAAGATCCTGACCTATGAACAATTTCGTAATCGAATTATTCTAGTAACAAGGCCCAACGAGCTACTTTTGGAGCAAGAAGCTCTTTCTTTGATAGTGTTTTCTGGAAAGCAACGCAGTCAGTTACGATTCTGAACTTTGAACCTAACAAATAGTTCCTAAATTTTTTTAGAGACTCAACTACTGCCAACGCTTTGAGCTCGTAAGTGCAATATTTTTCCTGTTGGGGTGTTGTTTTTTTGCTCATATATTGTATCGGGTGTAAATTTCCATCATCAGTTTTCATTAACAATACAGATCCAAATCCGAGACTACTTGCATCAGTATGCAATTCCAGAGGTAATCCCTGTTTAAAAATATGTAATACAGGTTTTTGAAACAAAATTTTCTCCAATTTGCCAAATGATTCTAATTGTTCTGCTCCAATCGTGAATACTTTTTCTTTTCGTAATAAGTCGCGTAATGGCTTAGCGATTAATAAGTATTGTGGGATAAATTTACGAAAATATCCTGTAGGTCCTAGAAATGATTGCACTTGTTTTACCGATTTAGGGATCGGAAAATTTTTTACAGCTAAAGTTTTACTAGGAGAGGGTTGAATTGTACCATTTTCAATTACATATCCGAAAAATTCTACCTTTCTTTTAAAGAATTGGCACTTCTTGAAATTCAGTTCTAGACCATTGTCTGCGGCAACTTTTAAAACGCGTTTCAGTTTCTCTAAGCCTTTTGCTTCGTCCTGTGAATGAATACTAATATCGTCTAAGTAAACTACAACCGTGTTGTCTTGAATTAGTTCTCTGAAGATATTATTAACGAATCGCATAAATACATTTGGAGATGTACACAGACCAAATGGAGCTTTTACAAATTCATACTGCCCGTTATGAGTAAGAAATGCGGTATGTTTTCTGCTTGCCTTTTCGATTTCCACATGGAAGAATCCATTTTTTAGATCAAGTGAAGTATAAACATTCGATGTTTCCAGTTTTTCTAAAACGTCTTCGATTAAAGGGAGAGGGTATTTATCTTTAATGACTTTTTTATTTAGTTTTTTGTAGTCAATACAAAGCGGATGCGAGCAGTCTTTTTTTTTTCACAGTACAACAGGTGCGGATTAATTAGTGCAAGTGTTTTGAATAATTCCTTCCGAAAGCCAAGATTGAACTTGATCGTTTATTATTTTTTGCTCTGCAAAGCCAAAACGTCGTGGTCGTTCCGTTATTGGAATTTCATCGTTCAGAACTATACTCATTTTGAAATCTATTATATTTATTTTTCGCGGCTCGTAATTCTGAATTTGTGATACCACTTTTGTCTGTGTTTACTACTCATAATGCCAGATAGATCAATTTCGTTCAAAAGGATTGCATCGCTGGCATAAAATAAAAATTATTTCTCAAGGTCTGACTTGGAGTTCGGAGTCATAACATGCTCGCAGCTGGAATCGTGCGGGGGGTCATGACATTAAACACAGAGGATATTCTTTTTTGAATGCAGGGAAACTTGAGGTTTGATTTAACGAAAGTATGATCGAATTTTATTTCTACATAGCTTACATGAATAAATTGCTCATGCCCCTAATTTCAACACCGTTCTCATTAGGGAAATGTTCAATTTGTTGAGCACATCAGTTCCGATAACAGCTTCAGAACACAGTTTTTTTAGCACATAAATATCACTTTCGACGGAACAATTATCAAAATACATATTAGTATGACAAAATCCTAAAGGAGAAAAATTTACACTTCCAAATTCCTGTCAAAGATACATTATTAAAGGATAATTTTGACGTCCCAATTTTAATATAACATACATGGCTGATCATAGACAATTCTGATCCGGTATCTACTAGAGCATTTATTTTAAAATCTTGAATTACTACAGTTGTTTCGATTTTACTTGTACGATTATTAGTACTAGTAATATTAGAGCTTTATTTACATCTGTTCCGTCACAAAAAGTAGAAACATCACCAAACTTAAAACATGTTGAGCATTTCGGACCTTCTTTCTTATTTAAACATTCAGAGGCTTTGTGCCTGTATAAATTACAGTTAAAACAACATATTTTTGCTCTAGTTTCGTGATTAATACCATAATTGTACTTACATTTTGATTTGTAATCATTTGGTTGAGCACGAACGATTGATGCTGCTTTTTCATGATCCTTATTAAATGGCTTCTTTTTGGGGATATTTTCATACGTGCTTCGGTTTGTTTCTTTTTTTAAACTACGACGCGCAGTCTCATAATCATCTAATTTGTTTACTAGTTCCTCAATATTTTTTATTTTGAACAGCTCATCTATAAAGTGTTCACGTACTTTAGACGGTATTTTCTGTTTTAGTTGGTCTGAAACCAAAAGTTGTTTTAAATCTTCGAAAGTTTTGACGTTTAATCCGGATGTTCATTCATCAAAATAATTTTCCAGTTCAAATGCAAAATCGCGCCAAGAGGCAAACGGTTCTTTTTTATGGGCAACAAATTTTTGGCGGAATTGTGTATATATATATATATATATATATATACATCAGCAGTGCACGACTGTATCGCCAATTTTTGGCTGTCATCTGAGACATGTATTTGACCTTCAGTGCAAATTTGAAATCGATGCAATCAGAACGTGCTGTCCACGTGCCCATTCTATAAGTGATTGCAGTGCTGACACCTCACAAAAAGGGAGCGATGAAACATCGAACAGCGTTATGGAATCAAATTTTGTGTTAAAGAAAGTGCAACCAAGACCTCTGAAAAGTACGGCCCATAAAGGAAGTGGTACAGTCAAGAGTGGCACAAGAATCAGTCTCCCCGTCCCAAGAAAGCAAGTGTGAGCAAGTTCAAGTTCAAATCGATGTTGATTTGTTTTTCGACTACAGCGGCAATGTCCATAAAGAGTTTGTACCAAAAGGACAAACAGTCAAGCAACATTTCTACAAGGAAGTTTTTGAAAGGCTAAGGAAATGGGTTGTTCGTGTGCTTCCTGAAATTTCAGATCGTTGAATGCTCCACCATGGCAACGACCCTTGTCACAAGGCGATATCTTTCAACGAGTACTTGACGAAAAAGAGCATTGCAGTGGGTTCGCAGCCTCCCTACTCTCCAGATTGAAATACGTGTGACTCTTCTTATTTTCAAGAATTAAAACTCACCTCAAAGGTCATCACTTTGGATACATTGCAACCATTCAACAGGTTGTAACGCAGGAACTAAGCAAGGTTTCGATGTAAGAGTTCCAGCATTGCTTTGAAGAGTGGGAGCAACGTCTGTATCGTTGTGTGGCTTTCGAAGGGACGTATTTTGAAGGCTATAATGTAGAATTGTAGAGAAATGGTAAATACATGCTTCCAGATAAACAGTCTATTACTTTCCTGACAGACCTCATATATTGTTCTCATCCCCTATGTATGAAGTGACAAAGGGGAATACATTTTATAATAAAATAGATGATAGATGCTTGCAGTCGTGATAAGAGTGATGTAAAGCAATCGAAGAATAACCCATTGGGATGAGTGTAGTGTTCCAGAAACGGAAAAGCAGAAAATTCTCTTAGAATAGTTAATTTAATACTTCAATAGTCAAACAAATTGTAAAATCGCTATGAGAACGGTTCGTTGTTGAGTGTAAAATGTTTGGGACGGTTCTAAGCTCCTTATTCGAAGGGTCTCGTGAAATAATGAATAGTTAAAAACGAACCCGCTATGAGAATAATTATTAAACGAAAGGTTATTGGATCTATGAATAAAGTTCATTGACAAAGTCGGTGTCTTTACCAAACAGCATGTTAATATTGCACCTCCGATTTGAAATGAAGAGACACACATTTCGAGTGAGTGAATACGTGTGAAGTCAAGATTAGCGAGGTTGTTTGAGTTCAAAGGTGAAAGTGGGTGACAAGATGTACTGACCACATGGATAGCGGCTAGCGTCCATAAAGAGTCAGAGACCAGCGTGTGAGAAGAGAAAGGGGGAATGCTAATGGACTTCCTGTCCATTAACATCCTCCTATTTGTGGAGACAATTGTATATAGGGGTGAGTATTACGTATCGTTTCACATATATACTGCTCTCATATTTATGTATTAAGTGGCAAAGGCGTATATATACGCACACACACCCTTTTATTTATTCCGAACTTACCTTTACGCTGCGGAGCTTAGATTCTTTCAATCGTCTCCAGGAACGGCTTTTCTCCTGTTTCTCCAAGCCCCCATACCTAATTACCTAACTTGAGCGATAGGGCCGTGAGTGGCATTTACGACTGACGCTTTCCTTTCATAGTATCGTTTGGCGTGAGAAGAGATATCGCCTGACGACTTTATGCTTTCCCCAAATCGTTCACACCTCACGGTCGGCAGGGTAGGGGGCCAACGAACAAAAGAAGGGATACTCTAGAAGGTCAGTCGCTGACATCTCGTAAATTGTGATCGATGCCAGCGGTCACTTAAAAGGGGATAACATCCACCGCTACCATGCCACTGGTGTAAGCTATATTTTAGTGGTAACAAAAGTCAATCTGCCGCATCGTAAAGGTTAATTATCATTGACCGTACATGTCTGAATTTTAATGTTCTGTTGAAAAAGCTTATGCTTGAAAAGTAGTCTAGGTCACAACGGGGTTTGTGCTCATGTATCTTGAGCGTATCTGTGAGGACGATAGGATTATGTTAAAATATCAAACAAATATATTATACTTTAGAATATATTGATGTTCTGTACAATAGAGTTAAATCCATTTACTAGTACTTTCATAAATGAATTTTTTTAACACAATCACAAAAAATATCAATTGAATGTACAACAGAGTTAAATCCATTTAATAGTACTTTCATGAATGAATTTTTTTAACACAAACACAAAAAAATCAATTGAATTTTTTCACTGCCATATAATGGTAAGTCATATTGTACGGTAGGCGGGATATTGTCGGTACTAGGAAAAAGCACTTGTTGAAGTACTGCTGCGTTTAAGTTGCTAAGAGGAAATGAATGCTATAAACACCTACAGCTACCTATTGCAAGACATGCACTTTGAAATGGAGCTAAATGGCGGGGAATTTGTCGAAAGTTTATTGATACTTATATTGGTATAATCATACTTAGTGAAGTCAAAGATATCAAGAAAAGTGCAATGCTTACTGCAACAGAGCTTTCCTAATGAAACCGTGTGATGTTTCGGATTGTCAACTCTTCTAACGCTTAACCGAGGAATTTTCGAAAGTTTTGAGTTACTGTATTTTTAGACGACGTTTTACTAGCTTCCAAAACGTGAGAAAACTCAGCTTAAAGGTCCGAATAAGACTTTTAGACCGTTTCGACCATTACTATGCAATATTAAACTCGGCAAAATGTGTTTTTGGAAACCTGAACTGCAATCCCACATACTTTGTGCCAGAAGCAGAAATACCTCCCCTAGCCGAGGTGTATGCAATTCACAGATTTTATATTCAAAAAGTATTTGGTTTTGTCTACTGCCAATTTTTATAGCAGATTCCTTTCAAAAGCGGAGCATAACTTGGCAAAGCTTTATGATCTCGTAAAAGAGCAAACAGAAACGTAATCCGGTTCCTGGTTTCTGATATTTTCTAAAAAGACAACGGACTTCAGGGCATTCTGTAATGGAGTGATAGTTGATGCTTCTTGCCTTTCATTTCCAAGATGCTATGCTCATATGATTTGTTTGTTCATACAATACTTATATTTCTAACCATCGATGGGGTTGACACGCATGTATTCGTTCTGCAACTCGCAATCTCCCCTGACGGACATCGGACCCTGGTAGCCTGGTTGGCAGAGTAGCGGACTATCAGCTGGACGGTTGCGAGTTCGAATCCAACCGGATCGGGGGCACGTTAAATCTGTCGTAGCTTCAAATGTCTTCACGTTGGCGTGGAAGTTTATAGAGTGGGGTACGAGCTATGGTTTGACACCGTCATCTGACCGTGGTTCGAAATAAAGTGGTAGTGTCCTCGGCTCTTTCCCTTCGGATTTGATCCCCGACCGCTGTCAATAGCCCGTTGTGTTGCTAAAGTGTGACGTTAATTAAATACCTACCCACCCCCGCGTTACTTCTAATCAGTTTTTACCTTTTTGACCAACACTATCTCACCTGGGATTGGTTCAACCCCTACATATGGTTACTTAGACAATATTTGTATTGGAATCAAATGTTGTATTATGGGCTACTCGGAAATTTTGTGTCGCTTAGAGGGTTAACGCTCCTGGTGGTTGTTTCGACGAGATATCTCGTCGCTAGCGAAACTGACCAGATCGTTATATACAAGATTCACATTAGAAAACTTACCAGATATAGATCTCGTCATCATAACAAAAAATCAACCATATATATCTTGAAAACAAGATATCTGGTCATTATCAAAATTGGTCAGTTCATGATGCACGAAAAAGCCCGTCGAAACCACTCACAGGGCTAATTTGCAATTTCGAAACGGAAAATTAGCCACATGAACTTGAGTTAGTAACTAGGCATTCGCAGACTTAATACAAGATATAGAGCTGTTAATATTTTGCCTATTATGTTCTTTATTTCTTATCATTACTTATGCAAAGATTTCTCCTCATGCACTACATGACGAACAGTGACTAAGTAAATGAAGTCCACAAAACTAGAATTACAAAATTACTAAAGAATAAATTCTGTAGGATTTTCAACCTTTTGCAGTATTTTTGAGAATTAGATTACTCTTGAGACTTGCACACCCTTGGAAGAATTCTTAAAATTCCCGAAGAGTTTAGTTGAGAACCACCGTGTATCAGTGAGTTGGTCAACTATACTAGCAACCTGTGAGTCGAAGGTGGAGTAGGTTTGATTTCTCATAGGTGTATTTCTTCCTTCTGGGTATGAAACTTTCCTTGTATGTGTATGTCCATTATTTGACCTTGGGTGATGTGTTTGGTGCAGCTCTCTTCTGTGTCATTAAAGCTTTCCTTGCAAGTTATGAACTTTATTTGACGCTGCCTATTTTATGCTCTGCGCAGATTAGCCAAACATAGTCTTTCCGCTTTAAAAATTCAAACAATCAACGAACTTGGTTAATGGTTTCCGATACGATTAACCACATTCTAATCCAAAATTCTTAAGACTTACAGTATCCGAACACGTTGAAAATGTCCATTTTTGACCACAAATTCAAAAATCGTTTTTGATCTTATTTGACATTTCCAAAATATATTTGATTTGTTCCCTAAGTTAATTAGTTGTAGAGAATTAAAATTTTAATCATGATGGGAAAACAGGAAATGGCCATTAAAACCACCAATAAAATGTCAAAATTTAATTTTAAAACTTACTTTTTTTTACAAATATGATGTTAGAAAGGTTTCTTAAATGTTTAAATTGTTTCTCTTTTGAAATATTGTAAACATTTTTAAAGAGAAGTGTAGAACAAATTTGTATACACAAATAATAAAAGCAAGAGAGACCAAACAATACGCTTTAAACTATTTTTTACTCTAAATTCATTTTTAGGCATAATTTCCTCACTTCAAAAGCTATAACAAAAAAAAATTTTGATGGGTTCTCGTAAAACTTTGAGAACTTGTTCTTTATAATGTTGTGTAGGGAATGAAGAAGAATAATTATGATGAGTTGAAAAGTTTTTAAATTATGGCCATTATTTCAGAAATAGGACTGTAAAACTCAAAAATCTTGTATTCATTTTTCGATCGCTTATAAAATGTTTTTTTTTAATATCCATTCTACTTCATTCCCTAAAAAAATGCATGTAATTTTTTTCGGTAGCATCATTTTTCAAAATGGTTGAAAAGATTTTCATGCAGCACATTTGAAGTTTTTGACAAATTTCTTTACAATTTCATACATAATTATCATTTTTACAAAATTATCACTATATATTTTAAATATTAAAAGCCTAATGTTATTGTTTAATAACACTAAACATAAAAATATCATTAAAATGTTTCGATACCACATTTAAGAAAAAGGATCTCGAACGTGTCCGGATACATTAACCAACTTGGTGGATTTAATCGGATTTTGTTAGTACCAAATTGGAGACATAAGTCAGAGGTAGATGGGTTTTTTTAGGCTGGAAACGGATGTAATTCCAAGGTGAACTAAGTTTTGAAGTGCGGGCAGCAGTTTAAGTTGTCACCTTGATAAACCAACAGCATTTTCTTGAAATTCGAAAATGACAAATTCATGAGGATAATTATTTGTCCAGTATTTAAGTCATCTTATATCACCAACTAGAGCAAAACGTATCTGCATTTTGAGGAGTCATAGAACCTTTGCATTGCGCTGCCTTTCCGGAGCTTTTTTAAAAAATAATATAAATAAATTTCTTAAATTGTTGTACAGTAAGTGAATTTGTTTGAATATTTCATTTCAAACTTTAAGAGAACAATAATGCAAATGAAAAATTGAGAGCACTTGTCTTACATAAAAAAAATTTCAACTCTGCGATTACGATTCACACCCTCTACTTATAAATATTTTAAATTGCGTTTAATTCAGACGGATATTGAATGGTATAATTTTTCGCATGTAACTTTACATGTATATATATATACATATGCATATTACGGAGAGGCTGAGTTTATTGGAAACGTTCTAGAATCGCTTAAAGCAATTTGAATTTCTACTTCAGAACAAACTGGGAAAGCAACTGCGGTTCTGAGAATTCGTTAAGTGAGCTGGTTTCGGAGTAGGTAAAGAAAGTGTCTCAAAAATTCGAAAACTCCTTTAATCTTCTCGGCTCAAGTCAGAGAAGTTGAAAGGTGCGGTAAGCGGTTTTAAGTTTCCAGAATGGTGCACTTTTATAGTTTGGAAGCAGTAAGATGTTCCAGTTGTGTTAAAACCGACCGAGTTTCTCTTTTGTTGGTCTCGCTGAAAGCTACTGAAACAGAAACTTGCGTTCTTTTAACTTTAATAGACGGTGATAAAGTCGAAAGTTAAGGAATATTTTTATTCCTTTTCGAAAGTCCCGATAGTGATGTCATTTGTAACTTAGAAGGTTATGTTATGAAATATGACTTGTTTCATTTTACCATCCTGCTGGTTGTCTCGAAGAAGCACCTTTTCAACAGCAAAAACCATCAGATCTAGATGGTCGAGATATCTCGTCATTAGAAGAAAGCTTATCGTATCTCGATCTCGTCATCATAAAAAATCGGTAATATCTTGATAACGAGATATTTAATGAGCAAATTTAGTCAGATATTGAGGGACGTCTCGTCATGAGTAAAATTGGATAGGCATTGATGGACAAGATATATCGTCAAAAGCAAAATTGGTCAGATATTGTTTGACGAGATATCTTGTCAAAACCACTTGAAGAGTTAAGGTCAAGTTTCACAGTTTATTATGACCACATAGGAAGCCATGGCTCGGTAGTTTTGTCAATTCTTTGGCAACCTGCGAGTTGTAGGTGACGCAGGTACGATTCCTGTTATGTACCCTGGGTGTATTGCTCTTTCATATATCAGTAAAACAGTCCACGTGTATGTATATCCATTACTTGATGTTTGTTTTGTGTTTGGCACAGCTAGGCTAAATATGGCCCTTGTGCCATATAGATTCTGACACAACCAATCAATCTATACACCTATCTCTCAGAAGACAAAACTCAACCACAAAATTTGTTGCCTCTGCACTTTCCTACGCTCTGCTTGCCTTCGCATACTTTTCTCTATCCTCTTACTTAAACCTCCATGCAACTAGAATACCCCTTCCCGTCTTTTATCCCTCTGAGAGATTCACACGCATAATTCCACCCTACAACATGCAATCTTTACTGCATGACATCTGCCTAGTCTTGACATTCTTGACCAAAAAAAATTTTTCCTAAGAGTTCTATTTTGAGGAAATAAGTGATGGTACCTTTCAAAAGGAATAAATTCTAATAATATGAAAAATTTACTCCTCTCACACATACGATTCTATTCTATGGAAAGGAGCACTAGATTATTTCAATTTTATTATATTATAAAATAGGATTAATTGAGTATTTGGAAATGATTATTTTCGAAGGAAATAAGCAATGTAATCATTCGAAAGGATTCTATTGCAAAGAAATATGCAATGGAATCATTACAAAGGAATCTTTTCCAAGAAAAGGAACAGTATAATCTTTCCATTGGTGTCTGTCCATAAAACAAATGAATAATAGAATATTTCTAAAGGTTGAAATAAACCTTGGATTCTTTAGAAATATTTGGTGATTTACTCATTGTGTGTTGTGAAGTACAAGCAACACCACTTAACTCGAAAATCTAGATCATCGAAGAGTGTAAATTTTAGTAATTCGCTTACATTTAATTAATAATTTTCCCCTTGGGTATAAACCTTTTGGTCAATAACTGCTTTGTTGTAATACGACATGCATACACTTTTTATAGCATTTGTGGTTAAAAATTATGACATGAGTAAGCGACAAAGGTCCTAAACGTTTATTATTCATAAAAATACACTTTTACTATGCATAACAATAACAAGTAGCATTACAGCATATGTAATATTTACTTTTACTGGAAACAAAGCAAAGTACTTCTCTCGGTATGGTCTGCAAATATTTAGAATAAAATTTCTAGTCTGTTGACAGAAGATTGAGAACTTCTGTTGAATATCAACATTCAGAAGTAGAAAAAATGTCTTGATATTATGGATAATCTAAAAAAGAAATAGCACAAACATTACCATAATGATAAAAACATCCCGTGTTCAAATGCTTTCGACCTTACCTAACATTTACATTAACGTTTCAGTTCGCTATTTAGTGAAAGCACGAATGGTGATGGTTTTTCCATGAATTATTAATACTCATACTTTACATTGGTGTCATAAGGAAGGACGGATAATTGAGTTTTCAAGCGCAGTGAATGCTTCTTGGCTTGTTTCCATATTCAAATATGGGAGTTCATTTAATTGTTGCTTAACGTTTCGTTCTGCATTGATTGGCTTGTTAGGTTTAGTGTTTTCAATTTTTTCATATGGCTATGTTTGCAAAACATTACAAACACATCAATTTATCTTCATAATGAATTCTTTACATTGAATATACTATTTGCCTTTGTATAGCCTAAAGATTTAATACTTCATTAGTACTATTTGGCAAACTTTACGTTCCTATAGTTACGTTCCTTGAATGTGGACATAGAATGTTCCCTTATTAAATCACCTCCATTTTAGATGCTTCATTACTATGTCTTTTAAAGAGATAATTTAGGTGGTATAGAGTAATAAATTGCATCGCTTTTCAGTGATCGCCTCAGTGATATGGCACTCTAGATCATATTAGTGAGTTACTGTGGACGTAGTTGCCTTGTGTTGGTCCATACATCTTATACTTCATTAGTACTATATGGCATACTTCATGTCTCTCTACGTGTATTCATAAAATAAGGATGCAAGATATTCCCTTATTTTATCACTTTTCAATTGTTTCAGTGTTAGATGTTCACTTAAGTAGTAGAGCACTGTAATCTATCGTTCTTCTGTGATCACTTCAAGAATGTAAAGCAATAGTGTAGCACTTTTCAGTGATTACTTCAGTGGTATAGTACTATAGTGCATACCCAACGTTTTCATAGGATATATTTCGTCCATCAAGATCTGATCAGTTTTGTTAATGACCAGACAATTCTTCAAGACAACCACCAAGAAGGTGTAACGAATGCGTTTGGTATCAGGTTACTAGAATATCTTCACACGTGTAATTATTTAATGTGACGACTTTTATTGACCTTTTTAAAGATAAGAATAAGATTCAGCTCTTTTCAGTTGGCATAAAATTTTAAAACAGTAGGCCCTCGTTCAAAATTAAATCGTTGCACCGCTACTCAGCCTTGGTTTGGCAGTTGGTTGGGTTTATATGGCATAGGATCCATGGTTGACTAATCTACTCCAAACAACATCAAGAGTTAATGAATAGCCCGTTGTATTGCTCTAGTACGACGTTAGTTAAAATTACCATTACTATTGCCAAGAGTTAATGGACAATTAAAATTCTCCATAGACATCATAGCCAATAGCCATAGACTCTGATCTAATTACCCCACATATACAAAATCTGACCATAGAGTGAATATCCCAAACCTAACTTTATTACTTTATTTCAAATTAAAAAGTGCAACATAATAAGCATTGGCATATCTCCCAGATCTTCATTTGGTAGAAATCTAATTTTTGAACCCGTCAAAAATTCAATCGTGGCTCAGCAGTCATAGGTTTGTTGGTTGGGTTGTGGTTTTATAGAGCAGGTTCCATATTAGTCCAAGCTGAGCCAACGTCAAGTAAATGAACTTACAAACAATACTCCAAATTCATCAGAGCACACAGTCATAAGCTCTGATATAATTTCCCCACGTGTAACAAAATATGACCATATAGTGAACATCCCAAAGAAATCCTTAAATGTATTAATTTATTCCAAATTGAAAAGTGCAAAATAATAAGCATCGGTGTTTGGAATTTGAACATTTTTAAATGCTTAACCATCCGAGTATTTCAACGAGATATCTCGTCTAGGCCTTGGTCAATATTTATAAGGACGAGATATCTCGTTGAGACGATTGCCCTAATACTCCAATGGAAATGAAGATCCAGGTACGAAAAGTAAATTGTTCCTTGCTCATAACTAGTGACAGTTTGGAACAGGTTTTTGCACCAAAGGCTGTCCACTAAAAGGCAAATTTAGACGCAAAGACAAACCACCATGAGGGTTGAAGTTTAACCATCCAAGTGGTTTCTACGAGATTTCTCGTACATAATTGACTAATTTTTCAAATGAAGAGATTTCTCGTCAACAAGATTGCCCATTGAATGTCAAATGATGAAAATATTGCTGCATTTTTATAATGATCAGGTAATTTTTTTCTAAAGGCTGGATACTTTGTCGTCAGGTTTTTCTAATGGCTAGATACCTTGTTGTCAATTTTTTCTAATGGCTAGATACTTCGTCGTAAAAACCGTCAGAACGTAGGCTTCGCATTTAAAAATAAGTTTTCGAACACTTCGCTAGAATTCTATTTGCATTTGCATGACAACACCATTGGAACAATTCCAAATCCAGACCATAACTTATATATAAGCCCACCGAATATACCAATATTGCTTAAGTATGTTTTCCTAACATCTTATTAGAGAGGGAAACTGTCATGGCATATCAAGTTTAAACGGATGCGTTTGATATCAGATTACTGGAATCTCTACACACCTCTACAATCGGAATCCAATGTCCAACTGCTGGGCAGCAAAGCATTAAATTATGACCAATACACAGCTTAACAAGTTTTAGTACGCTTGACTTCGCCGAAATCATAGCCGTAGGCTTGCCACAACATGTTCCGTTGACAACAGAGATTATTTTGAAGTCGCAAAGCGTAATGCGGAAAACTGTTGACGACATCATACCCGCAGCAGGTTGATTATGGCACTCGGACTACAGAGAGATACGCTGGAGCATGCATTCTCCAAATACGGGCGCCCACAGAATGAGATTTTGAGGACTAATCAGTTTCATTTGGAATTGTGAAGATTTATGTGCTATGGAACCCGCTTCGGATTGTGTTTAACCCTCTCCTCAGTCAGCGTGTAGTCTGTTTTTTACCCACACGACACTTAAGGTGTATCTATAGGTACAGTAGCAATCACTAATATTGACCAGACTATCGATACTTTTTTATTACTTCAAAATATTTTCCAACTTCTTAGGCTTCAAACGATACCAATATCTTGTTACTAGTAAACTATTTAAAATATTTACTGGAAATAGTTTACAAGTAACGGTTTTCGTTAGGTATTGTCACCATGTACTCAAACATGTTTCCAAAATTATAAACTCAATTTCTAAAGAACTGTGTTTTTGCAATAAGATGCTTTGTTCAAATAGTGATAGCTCGACAAGGAATTTTTCTATTATAATTATTTTGGTATCATTATAATATCTATGATACAGTAGATCTTTAGACTGTCAGCCAAAGTTATTAATTAAGAAATTAATTTTTAGTTGGTTTTTTAACTGTTAAAATTTCTGAAAAAAAATCTTGATTTTTTTTAGACATAATTGGTGAAAAAGTGAAAAATAAACCTATTCCCTATAAAAACTTAATTCAGAGTCAAAACATGAAGAAAATAAGCAGGAATAATTTCCAACAGGAATTGTCTTTCTGAAGATATATTTTAATTTGAGATATCACTTCAAAAAATATGCTAATTATATCTAAAATTAGGTAATTCATCATTAGTTTAATCAGAATTTTTCACTCTGTAATGGGTTTGACCTATTGTAAAAAATTGGATTTTTAAATTCAAGACTAAAGAAAAAATCTAGTGTATACGTACACCTTATTGATTAAATAACCACACCTATTGGTCGAGAGAATCCATGTATTTTTCAACCTCTAGAAATATTATACTAGTTCTTTCTTTAGAAAAGAGAAGAGAGGTACTCTTCTTATCACATAGGGGTTTACTGTCCTTTGTAAACACGGTATTCGTGCTCTCTGAATACCCATGCGATCTTTTTATGCTTTCACCCGAAAGCAGACTATGTTCGTCAACGATTTTTTTTTCAGTTTCAGTGACATTTTTTTACTTAGCGTTGTCTTGTGTTTGGCGCATCTTGACCAAATATGTTTCTTGCTCCATTAACGCCAAACCTTAGAATAGAATATTTTAAACATATTGTATTGGTCCTTTAATTAGACAGAATAATTTGCTAACATACTATTGGTCATTTTATAATAAATAAGTATAAAATACTTTAAAAAAATTATGTTGGCCTTATTTCTTTAAATAGGTTATTCGGAAATATTTTGTTAGATTTTTTTATTTCCTTACGATAGAATCTTTTGGAAATGTTATGTTTTGGTCTCTCTTTTTCTCAGAAAAGAATCTGCTGAAAAGATTATCTTGGTTGTTGAATTAAAAAAATTAAGAAAGTAGTTTAGGTCCTGTCCTTAGAATATAATTCTTTCTAATGATTCTGAAGGTATGCTCCTCAGAAAAAGATCTCCTGGAATTATTCTCAACCCCTGCTGGTGCTTTCTTTATAAAACTCTGATTTGGAAAGGTTCTGTAAAGCAAGATGGTTTAAATTTATTAGAAGTCATAAAAGGAAGACAGCAGGCTGCAAGGTGGAATTGTGCTTGCTAACCCCAAAGAGTGTTTATTGTTGTTTTTTTTATGTAAACAGCATCATATTGCAAATATACGTTAGAATAAATTACACTATCGTTGCAAAATTGCAACAACTAAAAACTTGTGTTACCTCTGGATAAGCTTTATAAAAGTTTTGAAGCCATCCAATATAATGAGTACTAAACTTAGTTGCCTTAGATTTGACACTTTCGGATTTCAATTACGAAAATATTCCATAATGAGGGTATAGAAAAGGGGTCAAACATAATTATTTAAAATTCAAAATTGACTTTTATGGAGTGATGATGCTCTTGTTCTGAATTGATGCCGAATCGTCGCTTATAGTCCTTTGTGCCAGTGCTAATAGTACGATGCACATTCAACTACCAATTAACTACCTCAAAACGTGTCCCGAATATGTCGACTAGTTCTCATGTAACTGATATGTGAAAAATTGTCTTGTGTACCTATTTGGAATTTTATCTCTTCATTTGGCTACATATCATCTTATGACAACGTGGAGGCGAGAATACAAATTTTTGTAGAATGGTGACAAAAATAATGAAATTATCAATCTACTACTATGGTCAAGCGGACCAATCAGATGATGTATCAATGGAAAGTTGTCTTTCCCATCCCATGAATCTATCAGATAATGAATGTTCGTTTTCTACTCGCAAGGAAGCTGATGGAACGGTTTTTAGAAAATAAAGCGCTTACTCCATCTTTGAGATGAATCCCGGACCATTGCCAATAGTCCGCTTTCTTGCTCCAGTGCGAGTTAATTCAAGTACCTATCTTCACTGATAAAACTTTAGACACTAAACAATAATGGAATACAGAGATTAAGGCATGGAATTATGAGTCCTATTTAAAGAATATGTTCATACCTTACAGCACATTCTGTTTCTTACATTATGTCCATCGCTTAGTTGAATGTTTCAAATACTTAGCATTAAATATAATGGCCCAGAATTACATACCAAAACTCATAGTAAAAATTGTATAAATGGAACCTTGTGTTAACATTTTCTATTACCAAAGCAACAAAACATTAACATGGAATAAACTTTAGACCAGCTGTTCAGTGGTCTTGAAATTTTATTCTGCTGGAGTATTTTCCAGAAAAAATCCGAGCTGAACCAACCGCAAATAAATCAAAATTTTACTTAAAACGTACACACCACAGGGAAAGCATTCACCCATTCGCTTTCCAGTATATTGGATGCTGGGAGGAAATTGGTACATTTTTCACAGGAAAAGGATATATTGTGTCTCGTTCCCTCTGTAGTTGAGAGTTTAAAGGACAAAACTGCAAAATACAAAAACCTTGTCTCGTCCTTAAGGTTCTGACCTCCTTTTTCCAAACATCATTTTGCTGTAATTTTGTTCCAGTGTTGAAATAGTTTTTTTTGTCACTTTTTATCTTACCCTGTCTGCACATTTCGCTAACTACTTTTGTTACATCGTTTTCGTTATTTCGGTGGAAAGTTCTAGTTTGTTATAGTCACTATTTCGATTTTTGGAGTCAGTGTTGAAAACCAGACTCCTAGTAAATTATTGTTGGATATTTAGAATTTTAATAAGCGTTTTCCAATTTAAAATTTATCCTATGTGTACGGAATGTGGTCTCGAAGTCTTTATATTGACCCTTATTATATCAAGTGTTCGTAGAAGTTATACTTGTAACTATAAAAGATTCTCCGAATAAGGAAACAATTGATAACATTTAAAAATGGACATCTCTGTCTCTTCAGTGAAGCGTTGATGATCTACTTATCTACCTATAACATTTAAAAATGATTTTTATATTAAATAATTATCAATACATCTTTTTACTATAAATGGGTATGAAAAACCTAATGCACCAAGTGGCCATGGTATTGAATCGGATTAACAATCAGAAGGTTACGAATTCAAAACTCAATCCAAACAAACACTGTCCTGTACACGCAGTCCGATAAGCGTTAAATCTGCTTCAAATGCCCTCACTTTAGCGTGGTGTGGTAATTTGTAGAGTTAGAAGCCGTTTCAGGGGTAACATCGCCATCTCGCCATGGTGTAAAAAGACGATGTGTTATCCTCGAATCTTTCCCTTGGGGATTGGTTTCGTATTTTCACCAATATCCTGTTGTGCTACTCCAGTGTAATGTTAATTCAACTACCTTGTGTGTCCAGTACTTGACGGAGCTCAGGTGTTGACCTCGTCAAATGGTCGTGATTCAAAATTACAAGGTGATTTCCTTCGATCCCCCTTCGGGATTGATTATACTGAAAATATAAAAGAAGAGTGGTCATTAATATAAAATTTTTAGTGCCCAAGATCACGTGGCAAAATTTAGTATTAAGATACCCTTAGACTAAATACTTCAATCTCTGCCGTTTGAAAAAGAAAATTTATCATCTGATTGGTCCACGCGACATTAGGATATACTTGCTGTTTTATCATTTCTGTCAACCTGTCATAACAAGCTACACCACCAAAGAAGGCAGTAGGGGGCCAAATCGACAACCCAAGTGGACTTTCTTCAGAGCAGTTACGTGAATACTAGTCGACAGATTGGTCACACTTTTCGCAGCTCTCTTCTCAATAACAATGGTGCAGAGGTTTACTTATAATTAATATATGCGATTGATTTATGGGACCGGAATTAATAGCCATTTGTGTTTGTTCTCCAGTGTAACGTAAATTCAACTACCTACCTACTGTTACTTGACGGTTCGATTTCTTCTTGGGTGTATTTCTCTGTTCTGTGTCAGTCAAACTTTCTTTATGTGTACGTCTATTTACTTGACGTTGACACAACTTGACTAAACATGGTCATTGCATAAAGTTGAAATTGCGGATTGTAGTAAATTGCTTTGCGTTTAATATGGCCCAGTTTCAAACCAATTCCATACTAAGATTCCCATAATAATCCTTGATTAAGTGTACTCAATTTTCAATTATTTTGAAACTTCAGATGCTTTTGTACCTAAGAATTGAGCAATCATTACTTCTGAAGACAGATGTTTGATACTGACATCTTGACTAGCACCGCAATGTTATATTCTTGGAATTATGATACCTTCCATATTCCATTTTAGTGATTTAATCATTTCTTTTTTTTTATCAAAAAGATAGTTTCTGGGACCTGTTATTCACGGAATGCGGAAAAATTAGTAGCAATTGTAAAGAGTTCTTGAAGAGCGGCTGCTTCAGCGTAATTGAGCCTCTTAAAAATCTGAATAACAATGGAAGTTAATGAGCCTTTTAAACGAGTAGAAAACTGTCGACGAGGGTTAAAACCGCTGGGTTCAAAAAATGTTTTCAACAACCTGAACAGGGAAGATCAACTAAATGAAGAACAGCGTTTGCACCATATTTATTTGCTCAATGCTTCCAGCGGATTACGAAACGAGGTAAGATTTTTAACTTTATTAATTTCATTTCAAAAAACGAAAGGACCGATGTATGAAAGATGTATGGAAAATTAGCATAAAGTGAAAAATTCGATGGCCTGCATCAAGAGGCAAGCATCTGATGTTAAAGCATTTGTGGTGAGTAAAAACAAAGCATTTGCGGGCTTCATTACTGAGGAAGTGGCATCTAATTTACATATTTCAAGGAAAAACATCGCTGGCATTGATTATTCTCCATTACCTCTCTTAGGAGAGTTGAGTACATTCAAAATACATTTAGCGAGGGGAGAGTTTGCCGAGTTTTTTCTTCCCTGAAACTTGCAGAGAATTTTATTATGTATATTATTTTGACTTTTTTTTTAAATTTCGTGCCTGCGTAATCAAGACTGAATTTTGCTTATAATGCTCGTGACAGCGGATGGGAGTTTTATTATTAACTCTAATGAAAATAATTCGATCGGGAAGTCGGATGACGCTTTCTTCCTGCTGACAGGAGTTATTATTATCGATTATCTAAGTAAAATCTGGAGCCAAAGGAGAGGAAGGTTCACTCGCTTTGTGTTACGTAAGTGAATGGTCGAAGGATATGTGCTTAACACCTCATCTTTCCACTTTGCGTAAATGTGAATGGACCTTAATTCCAATGGATCTTTGCCACGTAAAAAGTGTTATTGGTTTTAAGACTGTCTATGTGTCTTCCTTCTCTATGAAGTAGTTTCAGAATAGTGGTAATTTAAAATTGTATGATGAGGAGTCAATAACTATTACAGATTGTATAAGTAACATTTGGGGTCAGTGGAGAGTGGAACGTTCATCTTCATTGTGTACTACTTAATTATTTTATGAAAAGGAAATATACTTATAAGAACCTTATCATCGGAATCCATGGTGGAGTTGCATTCATTTAGTATTACCCAGGACTCTGCCTTCTTAACTATCCCGGTAATATAGCACGAATATACTCATTACAGATAGAATTACTGGACAATTTAAATTGCCGTAGGTTTTCCGCTTTTGAACCATGCGCAATAAAACCCAAATCAACCCAACCAACCTAAACAATTTAAAGTCTCGCTCTTTTAGGAATAAAAAATGTACTGTAATTAACCCTGCCGTTGTTATCTGCCTTTTGGTAGTATCAAATTAGCATTATCCATCATACTACCTTCTTGATTGCCACGGTAGTATAGCACGAATATCTTCAATATTTTAAATCGAATTACTGAATTATAAAGTCATTATTAATTCTCCTGTGAATAAAAAACCTACTTTCGCGAACGCTGTCTTCGTCATTTGTGTTAAAATTGTATTCCTTTTGCACTATCCTACTACATTATTGACTACCACGGTAATATAGCACGAATACAATAATGTAAATCGAATTACTGAAATCTAAAAAGTCTCCCTCAGTTCTTTTGTGAACAGGAAATCTGCTATCAAGAACCCTGTCATCGTTATCCGTGTTGGAGTTGTAATCCGTTAGAATTTTCCGTGGTATTACTTTTTTGACTGTCACGGTAGTATAGCACGAATCTATACAGTATTGCAAATCGTTTTACTAAATTCTTAAATCTCCCTAATTTCTTTCGTGAAAAAAAATCTACTTTCAATAATCCTGCATTTTGAATTATCCGTCTATTATCCGTATAACCATGCCTTTAGCAGTATCCGTCTACTATTCGTATAGCCCTACATTTAGCATTATCCGTCTATTATTCGTATAGCCCTGCATTTAGCATTATCCGTCTATTATTCGTATAGCCCTACATTTAGCATATCCGTCTATTATCCGTATAGCCCTGCATTTAGCATGATCTGTTTATTTTCCGTATACCCCTGCCTTTAGCATTATCCGTATAACCCTGCATTTAGCATTATCCGTCTATTATCCGTATAACCCTGCATTTAGCATTATACGTCACCTTCTTGACTATCACAGTAGTATAGCATGAATATCTACACTATTTCAAATCGAATTACTGAATTCTTAAAAGACTTCCTAAATTGTTTTGGGAATAGAAAATGTGTTGCCAGGTACCGTAATCAGCGTTAGAGTTGTATTACTTTAGCATTATCCGAAATACTGGCACCATCATTGCTGACGGACTCAACAAATAGACATGTCTGTCCGGAGATAATAGATACCCAAATACACAACCCGAGGGAGGAAGGCAGTCCCTAATGATAAATGTTGCATCTGTCATGCTCAACGAATTAATCACGAGTCCTACTTTTCTCCAGATGATTCAATCACTGAAACAATTAGGGAGAGAATTACGTATTAGAATTCGTTTCTACAGATGTTTGGTAGTGGGATAAACTACTCCGTGTCTAATTCACATAGCACTCGCGCAGAGTAATCCTACAATTATTCTTGTTGTATGAACTCGGTTTTGAGATAGATTGTTGATGTGCTGAAGCAAAAATAGTAGGGATTTGTGAGGGTAGTCGTATGGTGTGTGGCAAGTAATCATGCCTGGTTTCGAAATGGATCCATACAAATTTTCTGCAAACTTCAATGTTGATCTGCATGTGTGTGTTACAGAAGTGATTCTTAACCGGTGTTCCCGGAGCAGTGGTGCTCTTTGAACACAGAAAAAAGTCATCCGCCAAAATTTGAAAATCATTGAAAAATTAAAACAGTGATTGAGACGAAAAAAACAAACCATAAAAAATAAATAATTCTTTTTAGTTATATCGTCTTTATTTGTACTATGTTGACTTTTATCGCTTTTCATAATGGATTTATATTAGAACATGAATCAAATCTGCTTTCGCGTATGGGCAGAGCCTGTGTGCAAACAATTGAAAGACAACAACCTAAATGTACGGACATGTTTCTTTCTAAAAGGTTACTATTATTTTTGTTTAATATTCAAGTAAGTCCAACTTTTTAGACATATTGTCAGTGTCAAAAATTGTATTGTTTTGTAATTGTAGGTAGAAGTTCATTTTCAGCAAATATTGATTTTCTAGAAATTAAAATATCTGTAATTACACTCAAAGAATTGAAAATATTTATTCAAATCGGCAAAATGGACAAATTTCTGTAACGAAAATATGATTCTTACGCTGATAGTGCAATATCAAAATGATACAAAAATAGGGGGAAAAAAAGGTCGATAGACAATATTCCAATGATTATTTAGGTTTCGGGTTCACTTATATTGATGAAAATGAATGCTGAATTCTCCGTTGCGGGGTTTGTGGGGAAAAGCTTTGTGATAGTGCAATGGTAACAGCAAAAATAAAAAACGGCATTTTACATATAAACACGCCAATCTCCATTCCAAAGACAATAATTATTTTCAAAGATCGTTGAATAATCAAATTAATAAAGGAAAAAAAATAGTAACAAAATCACAAAGCACAAATTGCATGGTATAAAGGTGCTGAAATAATTGCTAAAAAATTTAAAACAACCGCACCATGACATAGCGTCTGATTTTACCAGCATGTTCTGAAATAGTTTTAATTATGTGTGGTGGTGATGCAAAAAATTTGTTTTGAAATTACCTCATTCGGATGATGCAATAAAACAGAATTATGCATGTGTTATATAATATTGATAAAACAGTCACTAATATGCTTTCAGAACAATGCTTTGTTTTACAAATTGACGAGTCCACTGATATCAGTGGTATAGCTGACATACTAAGATTTGCTGCTTCATTGATGAAAACAAGGTAGTAAATCAATTTTTATACTGAAGACAACTTAACCGAACCCACATGACAGGATATTTAAAAATATAAAGTACTGAACCGAATTTTGGAAGTTAATGATGAATTGTCAACGGTTTTTATAGCAAAAGGAACAATATTTTAAAAACTTTTTTACAAACAATATTTATTGTATGGAAATGGTATATTTATCTGATATCTTGAATTATTTAAATAACATGAATACCGGTATGCAAGGAAAAACGAAAATATTTTAACATTCACAAACAAACTGTATTTTAAAAAAAATATCACTTTGAGAGAACAGGCATAGTTTAAAAAAGATTAATAGTCATGTTTCCTTCAGTCCAAAATAACAATATCTATGAAATAATTCCTATTATAACACAACCTTTAGCATTTATATAATAGAGTGGTGACAAATGCCACAAAGATGAAATCACCAAAGTTTACAACTATGTTGGGTGGAACAAGCAGCTGGTGAATCAATGAATGGGCGTTTTCTCTTGTCCCATCCAATCAGATGATGAATGTTCGTTTCCATCCGGCAGACGAAAGTAGTCTAGGTGTCACGTTGCTACTAGTTTCGGTCACATGATCCAGGGCACATTAAAAGGTTACCATTGCTAGGGATCAAGGTGTCGCAGGTTGATCAGGTTGGATTGCTCCCTGGGTGTACTTCTCTAATGTGTGTCAATACACTACAAATAATAAATACAATACTGTGCCAATAAATCTACTAGACTATGGCACAGATTCCTTTAATATGTCCCTTGCGTCATGAACCCTAGCCCAACCAAACAAAATAGCACAAGCATCTGTCATTCAGAAGCAACAGACTCATTACATTTTCAGAATTTTCAGGAGTGCTGGAGCAGCATTGTGAATAACTTTAAATATTTCACCCCCTATCGCTGTTTTATGAATAAATATGGGTCCACAGGCCTGAATGATTTAGAAATATCACTATTATATATTAATTCATAAAGTATAAAATATCCAAATATTGATTTCATAGTGGTGTAAAACTCTAAATTCGATTTCACGTCTATCAATGGAAATATAACATTCTTAACAATTGAAACCAAATTCGATCTAGTATCAGATAGAAATTAAAGTAACTCCATAAGTCTAATTCTGATTCATGCTGTCGAGTAAGTTTTTCTAGTTGATTTTGTTTTAGTATTTATCCTCTCTGTAACTTTGCAGCATTGACTTCACAAGTTCTTCGCTCGTTAGAAAAATCATTCTATTGGTGAGAGATATAAATAGCTTATTACATAGTGACTAGTATTTAGCGTAAATTGTTCTATCGTTAAATTTCGCGTGTTCAGTAATGAGAACAGAAAACTAAGTAGTTTACTAATTAATTACAGCTAGTTAATACAATGTTTCTACGATCCTGGTTAGGTAATTTAATTAACGTCAAACTGGAGCTACACCATGGGAGATACGGTTCGGGCTCAAACTCGCAGGAGAAGATACGTGGACAACACCATGTAATTTGAATGAAGATCTTGGATTCTGAGAAAATTAAAGTAAGGTAGGTGGAATTTTAATTTATGTCGCACTGGTTCAACGCACCGGCTATTCACAACGGCTCACGATCAATTCCAAAAAGAAAGATCCGAGGACAACAACACACCGTAATTTTGAACCACGGTCGGATGAAGGGGTACACCTGAGCTGGCACACCGCTCTCCAAATTTCCACACACCGCCAAAGTGAAGACAGTTAAATCCGTGACAGATTTACGTGCAGCAGTCCCTTTTGTACACGACGGTTTTTGGTTGGATTCGAACTTACAATCTTCTGATTGCTAATTCCTTGCTTTTTCAGCGGTCTACCACAGCTTGGTTCGAGTAGGGAGAATTTGTTTCAGAAGTGCTTAGTAAGCTGTCGTAGTAAGATCATACCAGACTTGGGTGGACATCGGATGTCCTCAATGTCTTCCAAATATGACGTCCTCCAATATGATAACCGCTGGATTAAATAAACAGTTTATTCATTTCTCTTAATAATTTACCTAGTTTGATGAAACCTTTCAGAAATTCCAGGGAGGTTAGTAAACATTTTTGACCTGTGTAGACATTTGCCACTCAATATATTTTGCTATTGTGACGTTTATCAAGGCGGTGACTGCCTAATTATAAATTTGATATGTCTCTGCTCTCTAATATCTTTGGTTAAGCGTTAACATATATTAATAAAATTTCTGAAAACGTAGAAGCCATCTTGGCGGAAGTAGTTTGTTACATCTACCAAGGTATAAAAATTTTGAACCAAAATTTCCATTGTATTTCGCCAAAACAAACTCTGAAATACGTGTAGTTCCCATTACCGCTGCAAAAGTAATTGAAGTAGAATTAAAAAGTACCTAAATCGGAGTTGTTCCAAAAGCGATTCTGTGTGTGATGTCTCCTATCCCAAATATAAACCTTCACCCTTGATAATGTTTCGATTACTTCTGTCAGATACGTCACTGTAATAAGAAAGATTTTCACGCTTCTTTCGTTACATCTACGATAGAGAGCGTGGTATGAAATATATCTATCATTATATCCAACCAAGTGTTCTCCTAGCCGCCTGGATTGTAATCAAAGAGAAGGGATCAATAATATATTGATAACGGAAGGCTTTCATCAAAAGTTGCGCGGCGTGATTGGTTGGCCATGAAGCTTAATGATTCTCTTTGTGGATAAAGTTTATATTCTTTCAACGATAGATAAATAAAGAATACGATAAGAGGAAAGGTAGGACAACTGCAAAGGGAGGATAATTTTATTTGATTTGTGAAAACAATGGGCTTAGACTCATGTACTGTAACATCTAATTTGGCCACTAAGAACCACAGCATTTATGCAATTGTGACTAAGGCGCAAAATGCATGAATGACGTAATTATTGAAATTGTAGCCGAGTGGTTAACCCCCTGAGATGTTAACACGCTAAAGATGGTCCTTGTAACCTGCAGTCTTCCGTGTATGACTTTGAAATAGGAACAGAGCTTCACCACGGATTCGATTTGCGAACACATCCAATTTAGATACTTTTTAATCCTACTTTGATTATTTGTCACTGTAATGAGAAATACTCTAATTCAGCGTTTGTTTTGGAGAAATGTATTGGGAATTTTTGTTTAAAATATTTGAAAGCCTTGGTAGATGTGCGAAAGGAACGTGAAAATCTTGTCGTTGTTGATGTTGCGTGTCTTGTGTTTCGACCAATAGAATATTTCCATAAGATCAAATTCTAAGCAATTCAGAATTTTTCGAAAGGGTTACCATTTTAGGAAAGAAACAACAGAATGTTTAATAGGATTAAATTCTAAGGAAATGAACAATAAATGCTTCCAAGGGATTCTATTGTAAGGAAATGATAACTAAAAACTACAGGATTCTATTCTACAGAACGGGTCAATTTTATCGTTTCGAATGATTATCTTATTAAAAAAGCAATTGAAAAAAATCTATACAAAGGATTCTATTGGAGCAATAAATCTTTCCCACAAAGGGTTTCTATTCGAAGGAACTATACAATAGAATATTTCCAATGGATTCTAGTCTAAGGAAAATAATCAATATAATAAATTTCTACACAGTGAAAAAAATCTATGGATTCGTTGATCAGTTGTGGTTATTTGGTTATTTAGCCTTTAAGTGTCATTGTGGTGTATAAAAGCAGTACAATACTCGGAAATGTCGCGAAGCTCAGAGTGTTTAAGCACTCGTTCAGAGATAGGTTGACTAAAGTGCTTAGTTGTGAGTTCGATCCTCGTATATGTTGATTTCAGGATGACTTCTTGGAGTTTACTTGTTTTCTTAAGTTAACTCTCAAATGTAGGCTTGAATCCCTAAAGACCCACAAGAAGACATTTGGGATATTTTGTATTTTAAACAATTAACACGAGTCGAGTAGATCTATGTCGGCCTAAACAACCCGGCCTATTATTTAGAGTTGATGAAATGAAGTAAGGGATATTTTCCCTCTGAGTAGTTTATACTAGCATAATTACAAATTCAAACCCTCAGTATTGTTTTATATAAATTCAAACCAATTATTTCGATCTACTCGACTAATAGAATCTATCTAAAGGATTCTATTCCAAGTAAGTGAGCAATAGAATTCTCCCAAAAGAACTCTATTATAGGGCAAGGAACAGTGGAATCGTTCCAAATTATTCATATTCTCGAAAAATGAGCAATAAAGTTTTTTTAAATGATTATGTTCCTAGAAAAGTACGCGCGCGCGCGCGAATAATATGTTTGCAAATAATTCTATTCAAAGAAAAAAACAATAGAATATTTTCCAGAATATTCTATTAACACAATAGAATATTTCCAAAATTTTCTATTAAAAAACAATAGAATATTTCCAAAATATTCTGTTAAAAAATAACTATTGAATATTTCCAAATATTCTATTTAGTGAAACAACAATATATTTCACAAACATTATCTTCAAAGAAAAGGAACAATAGAATATTTCCTAAATATTATCTTCAAAGAACAAGCGAATATTTCCAAAAGATTCTATTCTTAGGAAGGAAAAACGGCAATCGTTCTAAAAGTTGTAAAAACTTACGGATTCTTTCAACCATTAGAGGCAGTTATTCTATCATTTAGTATGTTGTGTTGTAGAAGCAATGCTACATGTACACACTGCGACTCAAAGAACAAAGTACTGTTGATTACTCACCGAAAAAGCGCGACCTTTCTCTGCAAGGTACAACACAACGAATGCCATCCTTCGGAGTAAGTAATTTAGCCATTCGAATAACTCCATCTATCATAAATAATGCTAAACTTGAAAGTAAACATGAAAAATACTACTAGATGATATACTATAAGTCATGTGATACTATTAAATTCTAAGAGGTTGAAGAAGTAGTAATTTTAAAAACTTTATACATCGTTGCTCGAATCCCCATGGACGTCCTTTATGGTATTGATTGAACAAATGTCTGATCGGAAACTGGCTCCAGTGCGATGATACATCTACCTGTCTACCACCTAACTAGAGACTACAAAGCAAAGCTCACATTTGTGCAGTGCGTGTGAGTAAAGTTCCATCTAATCACTCAAACACCTAAGAACCAATAACAAAATGCGTTTTTTTGTTGTTGAGCAGTCAATTAAACAACTAGGACAATCCATGTACGTATTAACCTTAAATTACTACTGTAGAAACAATAAGGTACTTTTTTATATAAAGTAAGTTTATGTTGGCATGATGGTGGAAGTTTGGAGAGTGGAATGCCAGCTCAAAAGTTGACATGATCATCGGACCGTGATTGTTCCATAGAGTAATATAAAGGTAGAGTGAGCAGTGGGCATTTAGTATTTTTAAGTTTCCAGGGATCTTCGACCATATCTAGTAGAAGACTACTTTTCTCGTCTGGATGGAACTGAACATTCGTCATTTGATCGGCGCACGGAACGGGAGAAGACGCTCATCCATTGATTCGCGCGACTTACTAGTAGACTTTAGTAGGCTTAGCCAATTTCGTCGGCAATACATTACAATGCGCCTTCAAACACCTACCCTGTCATGCGATGTTATATCGCCAAGCGAGGCAATAAGATGCTAGATCGGTCAACCAAGAATACTTCTTACAGAGCAGCCGTGTGACTATTAGTCGACAAGTTAGTCACACTGTTTGAAACTCCTTTCGATAGTTCTTCTCAGTCTACTTATATTTCACCTTTATGAGTTTTTCAAAATTCCAAGGTCCCTTCCGTTGTTTACTTTAAGAACAGAGACAGTACGTCCCCGTTAGCTCGCTGTGTTGTTCAGTGTTGATGCTATTTCAACTACTTATTACATGAAATATACCGCTTTTTATCTCGACCCATTGTTTTATTACTGGAGGATAAAGTTGGAATTGTAATTTTGAACACCTATATATCACTGTTTGATTCCCTATGAATCTGCTTCATGTTATTAATGGAGTTGAAATATGGCCAATTCATCCTAGACTAATCTAACCATTTGCACTCAGTAAAGTTTTATCGAATCCCTCAAATGTAGCTCTTACGTTCTAAAACACAACCAAACGAACCTTCGAATCACACATCACAAAACACGTCTTTTTCTCTACAAACGAAATAAAATCTTTTTTTTTCTTATGGAGAAACCAATATGAGAATTGTGAAAACCCCATCTACCATTAACACAAATAGCCTTGATAATAGTGTACATGAAATTACAGTAAACCCTTTTTAATGTACCAAAATCCGCACCTTTATCTATGTATGTCGTTCTTTATTATATTATTAGAGAGGAAAATATTACCTCTCCACAAGTGTTTCAACGAAATATATCTTCTAAGATCTGGCCAATTTTGCTAAAAACGAGATATCTCGTCGAGACAAAACTTACCAATAACTTCAGGGGGATGACGATTCAAGTAGGTAAAGCAAATTTTCCCTTGCCAAGAACTGGTGACAGTTTGGATCAGGTTTTTGAACGACAAGCTGGACAAAACTGAGCAATTTACGGCGCGAAGGTAAGCCACCAATAGAGTTAAGGTGATTTAAAACAAATTTCACATCAGCGGTTGATTCTCCATAGCTTTCGTACGCGTCGATTGAGTCGAAATCTGACAGACAGTTGTGATATGAATCTATCTTAAATTTACAGAATTCCCACCAATCACTTACCATCCAAGTCACTACAAACGCAAAACACAATGAGCTTTTCCTTGTTGAGAAACAAATTCAACTACTGTGACCCATCTATACAGATCGCCCTATAACACTTGGAGAAACATTACAAGTAACTCTATTTTTATGTAAAATAAGACGTATTATATACCTTGACCTATTGTTTTATTACCAGAGAATGAAGTTGCTAGGGTAATTTTGAGCACCTATGCATCAGCTTTTGATTCCCCATGGACTTCTTTCATGTTATTGATTGAGTCGTAGTCTGACCAGCCACTGAGATACGAAGCTTACATTTGCACAATGAGGAAAGCTCCTCCGAATCGCTCACCCTCGAAGGGAACAAATGTTCCAAGGAATTGTAAAGAAGGGAGCCACCGTCCCAAAATGGATTGGCATCATTACCAACACACATTCTAACAGGACCCCTTGGGTCGCCTCGCCAAACCCCTGGAGTCTAATTTGACAAAGATAAAGACCTTTACTCCTGTCCATTCATTGTTTCCCTTCTTTGTTCCCGAATCAGAATGCAGGAGGTTCCTTTCCTGCAATTACTCTCTACAAGGTTGTGAAGTTTTAAGAAGTGTGGTCACCTGTGAGTGGTGTACGTTTTTAACAAAGACGTCTGTGGCATTATGTGTGGTAGAAGTTTTAATGTGAGCTAAGATTTTCTAGAAATCATGATATTCTTGAAAAGTTCTACAGCTCTTATGACTTAAGAGTAGTACAATAGCCCACGTCATTTGTTACTACGCGCCAGGATATATCACACCTTAATGTAGCACAACTCAGTCCATCGCGCTTTTATATGTCATGTTTCGATATTTCAAATCTACTTGTATTACGATCCATTATATCACGATATTTCTACAAAATTTGAATGAATCGCTATTCGTTATATCACGCATCTATTATCAAATCTGGGAGTATCGCGATTCGTAATATCACACTTAAATTATAAAATCTGGGACTATACCTATTGGTTGTATCAAATATCATACTTCGATTTATCGTGCATGGATGTATCATAATTCCTTATAACACGCTTTGATATAACGTGCCTCGATGTATTACCATGTAGATAGGGATTCATTCTATCAAATCTGTGTATTTCTAGGGTAACCTGTGCCTCCTACAACTCGTAATTAGCTAACCTAGTGTAGAAACGTACTGAGCAAAGGCAGCTTCTGTAAAAAAATGAGAAATAATTATTTCACTTATTTTTCTATTTTATTAAATATCACATGTTGAATATCTTTGAATTTAACATATTTAAAAAAGAATATAACCAAACGGCAGATTAAAGTTAATTTTCATGTAAAAAGTATACATTTGCCTTTAGTCTGAATTCCGCTTGAATTATCTTAGCACTTATATGTCATTTATGCCATCAAAATCGTAGACAAACATTCAGTCATGAACATATTTTCACACGTAAAGAAGTCTTCCAGACATAAAGAGAAACAATACTGCGCCAAGGAGAGCAGTAACATACGATGCATTTGTAAATTCGAAATCTTCAGGTGAAATGACCCTTGGTGAAAATCAAGGGTCATTAGTTCATACGAAAATACTGTAATGGGAAATGTGCTGTCAGACAGTTGTCGAGTCTGTTAGTTTGTGTTCCCCCATTAGAGGAAATCCGAAAAGTTGGTAATGGTAGAAAAAAGTTTGCTTCTTTAACTCTTTTCTTTAAAAGACTTCCCTTTTCTATTCACCTTTGGTCAATTTAGTTGGTTTTTCCGTGAAGAAGGAAGCAAAATTCTTTTCAAGAATGGGTATATATTGCGAGCCTAAAAATTTAAAAAAAATGTATTCAAACGAATCTACTTTTATATAATATAAAAGATAAAATATATCTTATATAAACTACAACATATATTGTCAATTTTTTTACGGTAACGCGAACAATATGTGGTCAGTTTGTTAATGACGACATACCTCGTAGAGACAACCACAAAGACGGTTAAGGCAATCAACGTTGTAGGCTTGCTTCAGGTGGAGATTTCTTGATATACACACGACTGAAAGAAACGCAATGAATCTGGACTCGAGAGAACATGCAGGAAGTGACTATTTTTTTGTGGTCATTGTACTGCATTGAAAATGTTATTTTATATCTCAAGGCGACACAAAAGGTTTGGTTATTGCAGCCCTGCCATGAATATTATTTTTGCGGTGATTGCACCATTGAATCTGCTATTTTATGTCTCAATGCGACACGTAGGGTTTAGCTGTTACAGTCCTTTTACGGATATTATTTTTGTGGTCATTGCATCATGAATATGTTATTTTATGCCTCAAGGCAATATGAAACGTTTGGGTATCACACCCGTGTCATGGCTATTATTTTTATGTTTGCACGTTTTACAATTTTCACTGATAAAATGTATCTTTACATTTTTTTTTTATTCTGCAGAAGATTTCGGCGAAGTAGTTATGTATTTTCTGGACACAATTTGACTAGTGTTCTTTTGTACTAGGCATTTAACTTTGTCTTTTTGCACCACAAGTACTTCTGTTTGCAGATGTTTTACCGATACTGAGATGTGATCAAGATTATAGTATATCTCAATACACCCATGCACTCTAATTCTCGAGTTAACTCTTACTCGCGGATCAACTGATCCTCGAGTTAACTCGCGACTTGTGAATATGGCCGTGAGAGTTAACTCGAGGATTAGCAAGAACGGTATTCTCAAACAGCGTGTTAAGTGATCCGGGGATTCAAATGAGACGCTCGCTGTGATTGGCTACCTCACGATCACGTGGTATTGTTTACATTGGTTACGACGCCCGAATCTGCATTCATACTGATCAAGCACGTACTTCGCCGTAGAATTGATTCCAAATTGGAATAAATAGGACTCATACAGCATTTTAATAAGGGTTTGGGAAAAGAAATGCAAAGGTATTTAATTTCAAATTGGATTTTTATAGAAACCTAAATTTTGCAAGAAAGAATTGTACACAATGTCTTGACAGATGTATGTAATCCTATTATATTTGTACTTGTCAGTATGGGTGTGTGTTGGTGGTGTGAAAAGTGACTTGCATTGTCAATTTTCTTTCATTCGTAATAAATCAACAGAATAATTTTTATTCTACGACGAATTTGTATCTGCCATGGTCGTTTTCTACCGTTCGCTCTCTCCGTCTTATAGGACAGAGGTGGCGCTATCTAACTTTTCGCTAAGCTGCGTGTTTAAGATTTACGCAGCTACCTTCATTTTCATTTTTCTTTTGAATTTCAATAAAATTATGTTTTAAATTTTCCATTTAAGCAATATTATGATGAGGATATGAGCTGCTATTTAGTAGGTGCTCCGTAATGACAGATCCAGTCCAGTCGTCGCAAGAATTCTGTAATTGAGAATAGAATGGAATGTGTCATCCATTTTGTTTTTCCAAAAAGATGGTACTGCGCATGCGTTAAATGTAACTCGCGAGTTAACTCGCCGATTTCGGAGAATCAAAATGTAACACCAAAATCGCAGTTTAAACCACGGATCAGGACTTGTGAATACGGTTTTTTCGATAACTCGCGGATTATCGTTGATCCTCGAGTTAACTCGGACTTGTGAATACGGCCGTTACTCGCGGATCAACTGATCCTCGAGTTAACTCGAGACTTGTGAATATGGCCGTTAGAATAGCAAGAGTACGCACTAAAGTTTGTAAGCAGAACTGTAAGGTACATGAACTGATAACAAAAGTGAGGGGCGGTCATCACTGTTCTTAGTGCGGATGTCAGGAACATAGCGGAAATATAAAAACAGGAATGAGTAATTGTAACCTTTTTGTGTACACAGGATCATGCACCCAAAACTAGTGGTAACGTCATTCCTAGATTACTTTCGTTTGCCGAACGGAAAAGAACATTCATCATCTGATTGGTCCACGGGACAGAAGACGTCCATCGATTGATCCTTCATTTGATTCGTCTGTGTGAGAATGTAGACTTCAGAAATTTCATCATATTTGTCACCACTCTACAGAAATGTGCATTCGCACATCTATTCTGTCTTAAGATATAATATCACCAAACGAGGCGATAAGATGCCAAATAAGCGATTATCGTCAATTCTCCATGGAGTAGTCAAGGGACTACCAGTCGATATGTTCGTCACACTTTTTAAAGCTCCCTTCAATAGAAATACTACGCCTACTTATACTCCACGTCTATGGTCAGGAATACTTAGAATTAACTGTGTAAATTTAGTGTTTGAATTATTTTGTCCAACTTTCGTATATTGGTTATCAAAATATTTACCGATATTTTTTACAAATCTGCTGCAACTAACGGATGGAGCCGCTGTGGTTAATTAACTACATATCTACATACTTTGTAACATAATCATATGAAGCGATTGCACTAAGTCTTTCTTTGGAATTGTATCCTTTTGAGCAATTTTACTGGCCCATTCTGGCCAAATAGAATCCTTTTGAGTATCGAGTTGCTACTCAAAGTTTGTTTTCTAATGAAAACAGGCATTTCCTCTAAGACTCGAGATGATTCGTGACTATTTCATAGTATAAACATGAAACGGTGACTCGAAAAATGCAGTTGGGTAAAAACCGCCCAAATATATATTGGTGCCTTTGGCTTGATGGTAATGAAACCACCACGCCAAATATACAACATCATATACACAATGTGGATAAAACTATTAGAACACTGCATAAATTCGGAGGAGGATCCATCTTCACGTTGAGTTGTTTTTCTGGTTAGGCATTCGGCCAATTACTTTATGTATCTGGTACCATAAAATCTGAAGTGTACCTCGACGTTTTGGATAATTCGGGCTTGTCTACACTTGGCAATACTACGGCGATGATTGTTTCTTCCAACAGAATCGAGCTCTATCTTATACAGCAAAACGTGTGCTGGACTGGTTTCCTGAAAATGAGGTGAATTTGCTTGACTGGCCTGTTCCCCGATCTCAATCCCATCGAGCAACAGTGGGACAAACTGCAGCGACGAGTACAACACCGCCACGCAGGCCCATCTTCACAACAATTCCTTCTCACATCCAAGAGGCATGGTGCGCTATTCCTTCCCATACTGAAAGAGAACTTTTGGAATATATGCCTAGACGTGTTGCAGCTGTAATACAAGCAAAACAAGGACCTGCCCATTACTAGACAGAATAATAAAGCACGTTTTCAGAAAAACATGCAGTGTCCAAATACATTTGTCTATATAGTGTATACAATGTTGTTGTTGTCGTGTCTATGCATACAGTACTATTGCAAAAGTTTAGAGTCCTCCAAAAGCCTTGTGTTCTGGAGCTCGATGACTATGGAGGATTTCGATTGGGGGTTGTCCAAGTTGAAAGAGGGAACCAATAATGGCCTGGCATTCGAAAACATGATCTGGAGTTAGTTGAGATTGGGGACAGTACCTGCAGATGGGATAGGATTTTATATTAGTTCGTGAAATATTCATGCCTTTGAAATGTCCAGTACGTAGCCTAGCTATTGTAGAGGAGAGGTTTCTTGGGCAGTTTAGATCGGGGATTGTTGCCTTGCTAAAATGCTGGTTGTAGATCCTTCGCCTGGCGACGGCATTCGCATCTGCACAGGTGACTACTCGAGGTTGATCTTTGTCGCGTGCTTCCTTTGCAAGGGCATCCGCACATTCGTTCCCCTCAATTCCAACATGAGCTGGGATCCACTGGAGAGTGCAAGGTATATTTAGTAAATGGAGAAGAGTATTAATTTCTTGCGTTATTGTTGTTTTACCATTATCTATGGCTTCGAGAGTCAATAAAACGTTTGATTGAAGACCAACCTATGCGATGATAAATAGCGTTTCATTTTTTGACTATCATCTCGATCTCTCGTTCCAAAATAGTTATAAAATCCTACCGTTCATCACCCGTCACAATGTTTTAAAAACGAAGCGCCTTCATTGCGTTTCAATACCCAATCTTTTTCCGCCAACCCAACGTATCCAACACACACTTCAAATTTCCGTCTCCACTACATCACCCTCTCAACAGATATTTTTCACTCCGTTCATACATCTGAAAAACGAGACCCGATGCCTTGACACGTCTCCTAGGAAACCCCCTGAAGCGGACTGTCTTTGGCAAGACGCAGGTGAATAAAGAACCTCATTGTCGCTGATTATTGGCCCTTCTGACGCAAAGTCGATAACCAATCCGAGCTAAGTCGCTTTATCCAACCTTATATTTCAAACTTCTGCAAGCCGGGTCGGAATAATAACTGATAGTGAGCTTTCAGGATTGTCAGGCTACTGCGAGAATGAAAAGTGACGTTCCTGGAGAAGCGAAGAATTTTCGGGTATCTGCTTACGACTGTATAAACATTCGTATCAATTTATTCGATGAATTCGAAACTCGGATGGCAGTCAGCCTGAGAAGGATAGTTCCATTCGAAATGATTAATTTATGTCTTTGGGAGAGGTGGTTTCAACTTTTTCCAAATGCTAGAAACGAAATACGTTGAATCAGGTAACTTGGAGTTAATAATTTTTGTAATACACTGTTTTCGGTTCTAGAAGTTTGGTAAACAAATTTTGAAAAATATTTACATTACAATATATAGGTAGGAATATTAATTTGCTTCGTACTGGAGTAACACATAAACGGCGAAAACCATAAATAGGTGGACAAAATAATTTAAACACTATTAACTATAAAACTATAAATCCATAAACGTATTAACATACATTCCTGCTAGTAACCCGTTGTATTTTTCCAGTGCGACGTAAATTAAATACCTACCAACCTAATCATTCCTGGCCATAGACGTGAAATATCAATAGACTGAGCATTGCTATTGATGGGTAGGTAGTTCAATTAATGTCATAATTGAGCATTACAAGGGGCTATTGGTGACGATACGGAGTCAATCCGGAAGGGAAAGAACCGAGGAAAACACCTCGTAATTTTGAAACCCGGTCTAATGACGAGATAAACACTAACGGCCGTATTCACAAGTCCGAATTAACTCGAGGATCAACGATAATCCGCGAGTTATCGAAAAAACCGTATTCACAAGTCCTGATCCGTGGTTTAAACTGCCGTTTCGGTGTTACATTTTGATCCTCCGAAATCGGCGAGTTAACTCGCGAGTTACATTTAACGCATGCGCAGTACCATCTTTTTGGAAAATCAAAATGGATGACACATTTCATTCTATTCTCAATTGCAGAATTCTTGCGACGACTGAACTGGATCTGTCATTACGGAGCACCTACTCGATAGCAGCTAATCTCCTCATCATAATATTGCTTAAAAGGAAAAATTTAAACATATTTTTATTGAAATTCAAAAGAAAAATGAAAATAAAAATAGCTGCGTAATCTTAACCAAGCAGCTTAGCGAAAAGATAGATGGCGCCACCTCTGTCCTATAAGCCAGAGATTCGAATGGTAGAAAACGACCAAGGCAGATGCAAATTCGTCGTAGAATAAAAGTTATTCTGTTGATTTATTACGAATGAAAAAAAATTGACAATGCAAGTCACTTTTCACACCACCAACACACACCCATACTGACAAGTACAAAGATAATCGGATTACATACATCTGTCAAGACATTGTGTACAATTCTTTCTTGCAAAATTTAGGTTTCCATAAAAATCCAATTTGAATTTAAATACCTTTGCATTTCTTTTCCCAAACCCATATTAAAATGCTGTACGAGTCCTATTTATTCACAATTTGGAATCAATTCTACGGCGAAGTACGTGCTTGATCTGTATGAATGCAGATTCGATGCGTCGTAACCAATGTAAACAATACCACGTGATCATAAGGTAGCCAATCATAGCGAGCGTCTCATTTTAATCCCCGGATCACTTAACACGCTGTTTGAGAATACCGTTCTTGCTAATCCTCGAGTTAACTCTTACTCGCGGATCAACTGATCCTCGAGTTAACTCGAGACTTGTGAATATGGCCGTAAGCCAGCCCCCACTCTACAAACTTCCAGATCACACCACTGGGCTAGCCGTTGTAGCCTAATTGGCAGAACATTGGATTAGGAGCCGGAGGGTTGTGAGTTCGAACCAAGCAAAGACCGTCGTCAACGAAGAGAGCTGGTGCACGTTACATGTGTCGTGGCCTTAAAAATCTAATGTTGGCTTGATTTGGCAGTAAAAAGAGTGGGGTGCCTGCTCAGGTGTTCCTCTCCTCATCTGACCATGATTCAAAATGACGCGGTGTTGTTCTCGATAGGTAGATATTTAAATTTTACGTCGGACTGGAGCAACACGACAAGGTACTGACGACGGTCCTAGATCAATCCCAAAGGAAAAGCTCCGATGGTGTTGTCCTGGGATCTTTCCCTTGGGGATAGATCCCGTAGATAAATTCACGGCGGCCCGTGCAAAAAGACAATTGTTTTGCTCCAGTGGCACGTAAATTCAATTACCTACTTACCAAGGTAATTTTAATTAATGCCATACTAGAGCAACATAACGGGCTATTGACAACGGGAAATATCCGAATCTGTATAAGGAATGGACAAATGTAATGTTTTTGAATGTTGGACGAATCCATGGATTCTTTTAACCAATATGTGTGTGGTTATTTCGTCATTAAGTGTGTTTTACTGAGGGAAAGCAATACTACTCTCTCTCCCGAAACTCGGTGAGTTAATCTGGTTATTCTCATCTTTCTTCACTGCTGTGTAATGAAAATTTATCTGGGAAGATTAAAAGGGGGGGGGCACGTGTTAAAAAAGAGCTTCTGTTTTCGGTTTCTGTTTATTCGTAACTTAATAAACTGTTTAACTCAGTTGCTGCTTTATCAAAAGAAAGCGTATGAACGCTGGTGCAAAAAGAAACAAGCGGATTTAGACACTAGGGCTTTTGGTAAAACTTTTATCGCTTACTGTTTGAGCAGTGGATGTGATTCGAAAGTTTCCTTTGTTCGTGAATGGATACAACGTTTTTTCTGCTTCAAAGTTAGATTAAATTTCTGTAGTGTACACATGTAATGAATTTTCAGTCATTTCTCTTCAGTGATTATATCGTGGAAACCTTACTACACCCTCTGCTCAACCCTCTCTCTCATGTAGAGGTCTGCTGGGGCATAGTGGGTAAGTCCCCTGCTCCATCAATCTGCGAGTTGTGGGGATACGGTAACCCGTTTGGTAGAGTATTGGAGAGTACCAGAGGATTGTAAGTTCGAAACTCGGTCCAAACAAAGACCGTAGTGTATGTGAGGCAGGTTTAATCCGTCTCGCGTTGTGGTTAAATCTGCAGTGGCTTCACGTGTCCTCACGTTGGCGTGTTGTAATACTTTAATGAGTGGGGTGGACCTCATTGTTCCAAATTACGAGGTGTTGTCTATGAAATGGCAATTTTAATTAGCGTCACACTGGAGCATTACAATGGGATTGGTGACCGCTCCGGTATCAATCCCCCCCCCCCAAGGGAAACATTGGAGGACACCCCCAAGTAATTTTGAACCATGGCCAGATAACGAAGTCACCCCATTTTTCTAAACTGCCACACTATGGCAACGTAAGCTCATTTGAGGGCACGGCAGATTTCCCGTGCACCAGCACCCTTTGTACACCAAGGTCTTTGGTTGGATTCGAACGTGGTGTGGAAGTTTGGAGAGTGGGGTGGCAGCTCAGGTGTGACCTCGTAAACTGACCGTTGACAAAAGAAATTAATGTTCTTATGGGATCTTTAACCTTCAGAGGTTGATCTCGAACCGTCACCAATAGACCGATCTGCTGCTCCCGTGTGACGTTAATTAAATACCTACCTCTCTTCTGGGACAGCAAATGACCGGTATCCCGGTTGGAAGAGCATCGTATCCAGAGTTCGAATCCTAAACCTACACTAGTCCCCTTTGTACCCGACGAGGTTTGGTTGGTTTTGAACTCGTAACCCTTCTATTTCTAATCCGTTACTCTTCCATCCGGGCTACTGCGGGGCTATTGTAGCTCAGAATACCTTTCATTTTGGACTTGATTCTCTCTAACAGGCGATTCACTAACAAGGGTAAAAACGCAATTCCTTTTTTTATTTCATCGGAGGAAAAAAATACATCAAACATAAGTTAGTCTCGTATAAATTGAGAACTTGTAGATCTACTGAATATATATTTTGAAAAATAGATTGAATGATTTATAAGTCCACACACCCCAGTCACACATTTCTATCACATTTTTTGCTTGTCCTTCAGATCCTTTTTTATTGGCCAGGAAGCAAAATAAATAAATCTTACAAGAAGAAAGGAAAAAAAAGGATACTTCATAAGAAAATGGTTTTTTTTTGGATCCGAGAATAATCAAAGTTATATCTTATCCTCATTCTTTTACAAAAATCCCATTCGTCTAAACACCGCGTAATGCTTTTTAACCGGGTTTCACTTTCGCTGTGCTGGAAACTTAGAATAAAATGACAGTGTTCCTTTTCTTTTTAATTCCGTATAACGCGAAGGGTATAAAATTTTCGGAACACGTTTGAGTTGAAACCGAACCCTTGAGACATTCGTACGTCTTCAGCAAATGGCTTAGTTTTGCAGTTCATTTTGTTCCATCAACTTCCATTCTTCGGAAAACTTGTCTGTTTTTATCCCCTAGAGAACGTACGGTTTCATTCATTGCTGTACGGTGTTAAAATCAGCGATATTTAGAAAAGGTGGAAAATAATTTACTGTCAGAGAAGACTTCTTTACCAGCTTTTCTTGTTTGATCATGAAGTTTGGTAAAAGGCTGCTCATAGACGAAAATGGGATTGACTGCTATGCGATAGATTAGAGAATGTACGGTGTTAAAAGCAGTGACATTTAGAAAGGTTGGAAAATAATTTATTGTAAGAAAAATAAATTCATTTCTAGTTATTCTTGATTTATTATGAAGTTTGGTAAAGGCTGCTCGGTAGACGAAAATGGGATTGATTAATTTCCATGCGATATATTAGAGAATGTACGGTTTAGGGGATTGATGTACGGTGTTAAAAGCAGCGACATTTAGAAGGGTGGAAAATTAATTTACTGTCAGAAAAACTTCTTTTTCAGCTTTTCTTGATTTATTATGAAATTTGGTAAAATCTGCGCATAGACGAAAATGGGTTTAATTTCCATGTGATAGATTAGAAAATGTACTGTTTCATTCATTGCTTTACGGTGTTAAAAGCAGCGACATTTAGAAAGGGTGGAAAATAATTTATTCACAGAAAGAACTTCTTTTTCAGCATTTCTTGTTTTATTATGAAATTTGATTAAGGCTACTCAGACGAAAATGAGATTGTTTAATTTCCATACGATAGTTTAGAGAATGTACGGTTTTACTCATTGATGTACGGTGTAAAAAGCAGCGATATCTACAGAGAGTGGGAAAATGATTTACTGTCAGAAAGAACATTTTTACAGTTGTTCTTGATTTATTAAGGCATTTAGTAATGGCTATTACGTAGACAAAATAGGAATGATTAATTTCCATGCGATGGATTAGAATTAAACGTTTTGACAAAGCAAATCGAAACACATTGTGGTTTCGATGAGATATACTGTCCATCATGTTCTAACCAACTTTTCTTGCTCGTGATAAGATATTTCGTCCATCAAGATCTGGCGAATTCCTCTTGTCAACGACGAGATATTTCGTCCATCAAGATCTGAAATTTTCACTTGCTAATAAAGAGATAACTCGTCCATTAAGATCTGACCAATTCATCTACCTAATGACGATAAATATCGCTCATCAAGATCAGACCAATTCCTCTTGCTAATGACGAGGTATTTCGCCCATCAAGATCTGACTTATTTTGTTTGCTAATAACGAGATATTTCGTCCATCAAGATCTGAAATTTTCACTTGCTAATAAAGAGATAACTCGTCCATTAAGATCTGACCAATTCATTTACCTAATGACGATAAATATCGCTCATCAAGATCAGACCAATTCCTCTTGCTAATGACGAGGTATTTCGCCCATCAAGATCTGACTTATTTTGTTTGCTAATAACGAGATATTTTGTCCATCAAGGTCTGATCAATTTTGTGTGTTAATTACGAGATATTTCGTCCATCAAGATCAGATCTAGTTTGCTTTCTAATCAAGAGATAACTAGTCTATTAAGATCTGACCAATTCATCTTGCTAATAACGAGACATTTCGTCCATCATCTGACCGATTCTTCTTGCTAATAACGAGACATTACATCCATCAAGATCTGAACAATTTTGCTTGCGTGATAGTTCGTTCGTCAAGATCTGATCAATCTCTTTTGATAAACAAGAAATATTTCGTTCATCAAAATCTGACCAATTTCTCTTGAGAAACAAGAGGTAACTCGTCAATCAAGAAATTAACAATTTATCTTTTTAAAGACAAGATACCTCGTCATCAAGATAGTAGTGATTTTGTTTACGATGACGAGATCAAGACCTGATCAGTTTTTTCTAATAACGAGATATCTCGTCCATCAAAATCTGGAGAGTTTTGCTAATGACTAGATACCTACAGGGGGTACCAAAGTTTATATATAAACATTTAATAACAGTCTGTAAATTGTCTACCAATTGAATCATAGCTTTAATAGTATGTTCGTAGTTCAATAGTATTGTTAAATGTTCACTCCTCCATTAAAATTAAAAAAATTTGCAAAACAAATTGCAACTTCGTCAGCCTTATGTTTTCCTTAAGGAAACCAGAATACTTTCAGTTGAAAGGAAGGCATACGTCCCACTATATAAAAACTAAACATCAATGCAGAGATTTTAGAAGTTCCATTGTACCTAACTGACGAAGTACAATAAATAGAGCCAAGTTTGATATCATGTCATCCTCTGTATGTACTTTGTTGACATTACCCGTAAATATAGAAGTCCCATTCTCTATCTCATGATTCTGTAGATGTAAACAGTTATTAGATAATTTTATTTATATTTTTGTTTATGGGCCTTTTCTGAGTTCCGAGGACAAATCTGAACATTGTTTAGTTTTTCAGCATGATGCTTTAGGTTTGTTTTGACATTTAATCGCATTTTTCCTGAGACTTTCCGCTGTTTCAATCTTGTATCCACTGTTTCGTTTTTTATAAAACTTATTACAAATGACAAATCTGTCTGCTTCTGGCTACGAAAAAGTTATCACTGGTTTACACTTCAATGAAAGAGTCCTTCCAAGACTTTTATTGGTGGGTCAAAGCTGTATTAGAGACAATATATCTGTAATCTATTACAAATTAAATTTAACTTATATTTTTGATTAGAAAAGCATCGAATGTCTAAGATAATTTTCTTGTCAAAAGTTTATCAATTAAATTTGTAGAACATTGTTTCATGTTATGTTATTTTTATAGCTTCATTACCAAAATACATGTCTTAATAGTAAGAGTGACGCGAATTCTAGATTCAGGTTCAAGATGGCTGATACGTACGCTCTCACAAAGAAATATATTATTCGTTTTATTCAGAAACAAGGATATATTCCTTACCTTATTTAGAAACACACGAATATATTATATATCTTATTCAGAAATATAAATAGATTTTTAATCTTATTCAGAAACAGGGATACATTCTTAACTTTATTCGGAAACAGGGATATGTTCATAATCTTACTCATAAACTGGAATATATACTTATCTTCTTCCAGAAGCAGGGATATAATCTTCATCTTATTCAGAAACACAGGAATATATTCTTAATCGTATTCTTAGACAGAAGAATGTAATCTTTATCTTATTCCGAAACAGAAATATATATTTCAGTCTTATTTCGAAACAGGAATATATTATTTATCTTATTCAGAAACAGGACTGTATTCTTTATCCAATTCAATATAACCGGAATATATTAATTATCTTATTCAGAAATAGGACTATATTCTTTATCTTATTCAATATAACAGGAATATGTTCTTAATCTTATTATTCATAACCGTTATTAAAGGGTGGCGCGATCTACTATTTGACCCAAGAAATCACTCTGTACTAAGAAATAATTAAAATATTTGTTTATATATACATCTAGGGTTTATGTTTATATCCTATCTGATCCTTTCAAAAATAAATTATTTAAGCCAACGTTTTCATGTAGTGACTACGCATAAAATACAGCATAAAAATAATTGAATAAAATTAAATGGCATTTTTGCTGAAGAACCTTTTCACAACAAATTTACCGTGGATTTATATATTTTCCAGGTTTATTAAATCGCGCTTTTTCCAAAACCTAATATAATGTATATTAGGTTGGTGTTTTCTTCAGCCTCTTTGAAATGCTTATAACACTAAAATTATTATTATTAAAACAGTTTTATATTCTATAGCGCTGTGTGTTTTTGTGTATATATTAAAGTTCATGTCTCGGTGTTGATAATAATGTTTATATATTTAAAATAAAGTATAAAGTCCATTATGTTCTGAATTTTACAATGATAATGACAAATAGAACATTCAGAACGTTTTGAATGGAATCTTTGTATAATATAGTGCATAAAGATTAGTTCTTGTGAAATTTTTAAAAAGAATACTCCAACTTAATGTACATTTTCAAGTGCTCAAAATTACATGAGCTAAAATTATATTCAGTCTATCAAGTTATAGTGATAATGATATAATAATAAACCTGTATTAGGGTTTAAAGTGTGCACAGCATTCACATTTATGCAAGGTGAATTAAAAATTCATGTACAATCTTTAAGTGCCGTTGGGAACACAAAATTTTACCACTTTAAAATAACCCTCTGAAGGGGTAAGCACTGATATTTCTGTCGGTTTTCCCTCAATGATCTTACACTGCTGTTTGTAAAAATTGTTACACCATGTAAGAATCATCCGATTAAAATGAAATTTGCAGCAAATGTCAACTATAGGATGTTATGCAAAGTAGTAAAGTTTCAGAGCCACCACGCATGCGTGGTGTGAGCAGCGTCCTCAGAACTGATGCTAAAAGCGTATAAATAGCGGGCTGTAGCGGGACGTTGAAAATAGTGCATGATTATTTTTTAGTGGCGAACGTTTAGTGAGACCTAAGTATGCCTCCACGACGAAATAGGGTGAAATTTGAACAACTTACGGAGTTTGAATGAGAGAGAATCATCGGCCTTTGTGAAGGAGGATTTTCCTATCGCGCAATAGCAGCTCGTGTGCAGCGGATCGATTTATAGAAAAGATGTAATTTGAATGGAGTATTTAGTTGCTTTAATTTACTGCTTTATATAAATAGCTACTAAAAATAGGATTAATATTTAATTGTATTCGATGTTTTGAAGAGTTTTCAATAAAGGGTATATTAGGTAATTTTATTTCTGAGATAACGTATACCAACAACGATCCGTTTAATTTTTTATGCTTGGAAATGTCTTTAAAATAAAGCTAAATTAAAACATTCAATTTGAAATTATTTTAATAATGTTCTTAATGAAACGTGAAAGATAAGTTTTAATTTTCATTCATTTTTCACAACCTCGTGTTAAATTGAACTCGATATGGCTTTTGTAAATGAAATAATTAGCCTGATTTACTGAAATTAATTTAATGTGAGCTTTTTTTTTTTGAATTTATGTTTTGATCTTGAAGCTATTTGTATATTTTAATCTTTACATATTTTAATCTTGAAGTTATTACTATTTTAATCAAAATTTTTATATTATATAGACACAAATTCTCTTTGGCGATCATCCGGTTTTTGACATAAACTGTTTTTGGTCATTCTTAGATTGTTATTAGTTTAACATAATTCTCATGTTTAGTCATGGGTTTTAATCAAATTATTGTTGAAACATTCCCTAGTACTTTACAACAGAAGTCATTCCATGCATCTTCTGGTAGAATTTTTATCTTTCTATAGTTGTAATAATTTATTCCATAGCACGATTCTTGTTTGTACCAATTTCCAAAAATTAAAAATCGAAATACCTAATTTCTTCATTGTCTTGGAACTATATTTTCAACATTCAGTTTTGTGAACAAAATTTGAAATCCTTACTTGTTCAAATTTCTGTGTTGGACAGGTTATTTGAAAAGCCACGATTTCCATGCTATCGATACTATATTACAGTACGAGGAAAAAATTCCGAACTATTTTTCTCTTTAATTGTTAAATACAATTCGAAAAAGTGATTAACAAAGACCCTGTTATCCGTTCTTCCCGATTTATGATACTGTATTTTCGTTTCGAATAAGTTTTTATTTTCTAAATTCTATTTTAGGTAATTTAACATAATTTTTAAATTTTCCTTTTCAAACAGAGTGATTTTTTGATACCTTAAAACTAACATAATTTTTTTTTGGCCGATATGTGTTGTTTTGCTATTGTATTTACAAACAATATTGCACTTGTGACCTCAAATTAAATTTTTCTGTTTACTCTAAAACTTTTTTCTGTTTACTCTAAATCTAAATTTTCTTCCAGTAACTACGTGTATTAAGTAGTGTACCTACTTACACACCAAAAAAATGCGTAGATGACAACGCACATTAGTAAATTTAACTACAGTTAGACTATCCGAAACGAAGACCAATCCTCCATCCATTTGTAGCACAAATGGAACCTCGAATGGTTTAACGACGGGGGATTATTTCAACAAAAATTTGATTAAAATCAACGACAACACGTGAGGATTATGCTTAATTTAAAACAACCTAAGAATGACCAAAAAACAGTTTATGTCAAAAACTCGAAGATCGCAAAGAGCATTTCTGTCTATATAATATAAAAATTTCGATCAAAATAGTAGTAACACTAACTTCAAGATTAAAATATAAATTATATGAAAATAAGCTCCCAGCAAATTAAGTCCAGTAAATCAGGCTAATAAGTTCATTTTCAAAAAACATATCGAGTTCAGTTTAACACGAGGATTTGAAAAATGAACGAAAATTGAAACTTATCTTTCACATTTCACGTTAAAGACATTAAAAAAATAACTTCTACTTGAATGTTTAAATTTAGCTTTATTTTAAAGATATTTGCCACGCCTGAAAAAAAACCGGACCGTTGTCGTTGTATATTATCTCAGAAATAAAATTACCTACTATCCCCTTTGCTGTAAACTCTTCAAAAAATCGAATACGATTAAATATTCATCCTATTTTTAAGTTGCTATTTATATAAATTTATTTTCATAAATCGAGATATATAGTCCTTTTTGTGTTAGTAATCAATATCTTCGTCACATGCGGCTAAATTCGTAATGCGAAAATATAAAACTTACAGTTGAAAAATTAATTATTTAAAGGAAATCGCATTTAAGGTATCGATCTGATGTAAAATTTTCCGCAGATTTGAAATGCGTTGAAATTTTCACTCAATCTTTAACGAGCGCGAAGATATAAACTTGGACTAGACAGTAAAAAAACCTTTTGTTTTGATCATAGTTGACTTAACACGTTTTATCCCAGTGTCCTATTTAAAGGACAGCTGAAAAATAGCATGTGGAAATCAGTATTTCTTTTTTTTATTTATAGTTTAGGAATTTTTAGGAATATTTTATCAGCTATGTAGTGGTATCTATAAGCTTCTGCTAGAATGAGTTATGTGTGTCAAAGTCTGGCGCCTCTTGCTGGAAAGTTTGTTTATTCCCAGTGTTAGTTGGCGTGAGTTGTATCTTCTTTTTGCGGTTGCAGAATTCTTTTTCGGTTTACTTTGGACATTTGGATGGGCATTTTTTATGTGAAAGTGCTCTTTTTTATCATCCTGTTGGTTAATTAAATCTTTATTGTTATTAAATAAGTTATAGCGCATTATTTTTATCTGTCCTCTAAATAGGACAGTGGGACCATGAGCATGCAATCGACGCCTTTTTTCTACCCTTATAAATGAAAGTAAAATAACTTTATCCCTCCCTAGCGTTTTACCCCTGCTTAGTCTTGTGAATGAAAATATTTCTGAAGTTGGAAAAAGCACTGGAATTATTAAACAGTTTGAATATAGTTTAGGTTATAGTTTAGGAATAGTCTGAAACAGTTTATCCGAGTCAAGCCAATACGTTTTGGATATAAACTTTGGGCTATCTGTGTAGGCGAAGGATATTGTTACAAGTTTTCTCTCTACTGCGGTAAAGAATCTGATGCAAGAAATTATATTCTTCTTGGTACCCGGGTTGTGATGAAACTAACTGAGAATATTGTGAATAGTTCAAGCTACACTTTATATTTTGATAACTTTTTTACCAGCAGTGATATTTTGAAAAGTCTTGGAGAATATGTTTATCTAGCCACAGGAACCATACAAGAAAATCGGATAAACCATGATTAGAAGAATCCAACTCTATGTGGAAGAAAGAAAAAGGCACGTCCGATTTTGCATTTTACAAGAATTCCGAAATTTTCCTAGTGCGATGGAATTACAATAATACTGTCACTGTTGCTACAAATTTCAGCACTTTAGAACCATTCTTTGATGTGAAGAGATGAGTAAAAGGACACAAAGATAACGTTAAAGTGAAGATGCCTAGTTTGATAATTTATTACTACAAACATATTGGTGGTGTATCACCACGACTGGTTGACTGGGGGAAAATTCGGGGGAAAAAAAGTGGTACTGGCCACTTTTCATTCATACACTGGGCATGTCAGTAGTAAATGCATGGATAATCCACAAAGCTGTCAACACAAGTGATGCCCTAAACTTGAAGGAGTTTCGAAGAGCTATAACAATAGTTTATCTCAAAAAGACTGTGATTAGAACAAGAGGTAGACTCAGGCTCTAACGTGGGAAAACAGCATCGTTGTCGAAGAGAGGGCTGCAAAGGAAAACACAAAACGTACTGTGGTAAATGCGATAAAACACTTTGTTAGGCTTGCTTTGGACCTTTCCACAAATTATTATTCGGATAATGTTAAACTTTGTACTCGGAAATTGCTTTTTTCTAATGAAAAGAACACTAAAACATACAAGTGCAAATTTCATCCCCTTTATCCTAGTGTCCTATTTAGAGAGATTAAATTTAAACAGATTTATTATATAAAATATAAAAAATGTTTCAAATTTTGATATATTTAGTTTATTTACGTTTAATTAACCTGAGAAAATATGATTCTTCTCAAATTTGAACAAAATAAATAAATTGGGATAAAACGGGTTAATCTTAACTTAATAATACTTTGAACTAAAATCACATTTAAGGTATCGATCTGGTGTAAAGTTTTCCGCATATTTCAAATCCGTTGAAATTTTTCACTATCTTTAGCGAGCGCGAAGATATAAACTTGGATTGGAGAGTAAAAAAGCTGTTTTGTTTTGTTTCTCGAATAAAATAAACAACGGCAGTAGTCTGCTCTAGTGGCAATCGATGACAGGAAAACGGATATCCTGTCGTGTTGCGAGTAGATCGAACTGTGTGTAAGTTCCCATACTCTTCTTCATGCCACCAAAAGAATTTATGGTATGTCATTTTATCGCAGATCGAAATCGATGTGTGTGCAAGTAGCCTTAAAGAAAGGCCAGTAATTTGTAATACAATTTGCGCTCTTGTGTTGACACTGCTGGACGTGCATTTATGCTAGGGGTTTAAACTTCCAGTAACAACTGTGAAACTAAGTGTATACCTACCGTCAAACACACTGTCTTATTTGGGTCATCGAAAATGTTGTTCATGTACTATCTATCTTTCATACCTTAGTACATCATCTATATACGGTCTCATGTGAATACAGTTTATTTTGTGTGTTTCATACCTGCTTCCATCCTCACCTAAAGTTAGTACAAGCTTTAAAGTATCTGGTATAGGATCTCAGCCAGAATGTGCTTTTGGTAAAATCAAATTGCTCCATCCGTCCACACTCAGTTGCATATTTTGTACGAGAATCAGCAATTGATTATGTATTAAAAAGTGATAAATATTACATGTAAGGAAAGAGAGCTGATTGGTTGGTTGCATTGTTTTTTTTTTTATGACGGAATGACCATAATTGGCGATGTTGGGCCAGACACAAGACATGTGATATCAAGTAGCAGACATAAATGCATATAACGAAAGCTTTTATTAAGACAGAAGAGAAAAAATACACCCAGGGAGGAATACACCTGACAGGAATCGAACCTGCGTCGCCTACAACTCAAAGGTAGCTAACACGGCGAAAATACCCAACGAGTCGCGAGACGGCCCGTAAGGAAACCTGAATACGTCTTTTTACGATCGTGAAGGAAAGAGGAAATACGAGAGAAAATGTTTTTATCAGGCAGAAAAATTTGATGCACCCTAAAAAAGTCACATGAAGCCTCATGAGAGAATGAATTTATACAATACAATGCAACAATATCTTCTATCTACAGGTTTTTATTAAATGTCCCCTTATACGAGGTCTGTTCAATAAAGAATGATCATTATTTTTTTAAAGATGATTAAAAGAAATCAAGATAAAAAAATTCATCATGAATGTGTAGCGGGATAAGTGAAGAATTGATTGTTGCATGTTTCATGGTCATGACGTCATTGCTGACACTTTGGCATCCGGCCAATAACGCCAATTTTTACTTTCGCCTACGGCAAAATTGGATGTGATACGCGAAGTGCAATACACTGCATTGAAATTTCGTTTTCGCCTTAAAAAATCTTCACATCTTTCAAAAAACAGAGTCAAGTGTGTTCCCCATCCTTCATATACTCCTGAAATGCCCTGCGATTTTTTTTTTCTTTTCACGAATTTGAAGAAACACCTCTGGGAAAAGCGGTTTTCATCATCACAGGTAGTGGTAAAAGTTGCGTAGGCGAATTTGAAGGACCTGTCAACAATGACTTCCAGCATGTGTTTGAAGACTGGAAGCGAGGTGGGATAATTGCATTGCATGTAATGGAGAGTATTTTGAGAAAGACCATAAAAATTTGGAGGATTGGGATATAAGGGAAATAATACATTCCTTAATCGGGGGGATGGTCTCGTGATTGCTGCAATTACGCTAGCAACAGGCAACACTTTTGGGAATGCTTTCAAGAAGGTTTTGATACACATCTATGGGTATTTTTGTCCATTCCTGCTGCTACAATGTCGCTAGATCATCTGTAGATTTTGGACATGGTTCCTTGGTCCGTAAGCGTCGCTCTAACTCGTCCCACAAATATTCTATACGATTTAGGTCAGGACTATGAGCAGGACAAGTAAGACGTTTTACATCCATATCTTGATACCACTGCTTGACAGAGGCTGCAACATGACATGTAGCGTTGTCGTTCTGGAAGTAACATTCGTCCATTGCATAAAATTGCCAGAGCGTAGGAAGAACCTGATTGTCCAAAATGTTCATGTAGGCGTTAGCGTTCAAATTACCAGGAACTACATGCAAAGGTCCCAGGCCATACCACGAAAAACACCCCTAAACAAGTAGTCGGATTTTATTAAAATCCGCTGGCCTCCGGTCTATGATTGTAGGGTAGTGATATACAAAGTGTAATATCTAATGTATTTTTCTTACAGGTTCCAATCTAAAGTCCACCTTAATAAAGCGTAGATCTGGAAACGTCATAAACGCGTATGGATTTACACAATCCACTACAACATTCAATACCTTCTCCCTACAGGTTCTTATGAAAAGTCCCCCAAATAAGCACGGAATTGGGAACTACATAAGGATATTGATTTACATAATGCAATGCAATATTCAATGTCTTCTTCTAAAGATTCTTAACAAAAGTCCCTCTAAATAAAGCGTAGAATTGTAAGTACCATAAACGTATGGACTTACACAATCCACTGCAACATTCAATACCTTCTCCCTGCAGGTTCTTATTGAAAGTCCCCTAAATAAAGCGCGGAATTTTAAGCCCCATAAGCAAGCAATTAACTAAATGCAAAGCATTTTCGGATGAATTGGAATTCCTTACGGCAGCAGGACCGCATTAATCACCGTGGAATATATTTCGAGCAAATAAGGGCTCTCAATAATGCATTACATTCGTCATTTCAAACATCCTAATGAACGCTGCAAATAAGACCGCGTGTTTCGTTTTCGCTAACAAGTGGAATTTATAGATGTGCACTCAGGATTGTGCCCGTTTATTCCGCTGCCTTATATGAGTAACAAGCCGCTTGAATGACAATTTTTTAACTGTTTCCCTTGCTATTAGACTCATGGCTTTCTAAGTGATGTTATTAGGATTTTTTTGAATCCTAGGGTAGCTAGGAGCTTGTGAAGTATTGGTTCGCTGAAAGGAATTGATGAAAATATCACCTAGTCTAATATTTGTCTACTTTGCATTTACAAAATTGTGAATAAAGTATTTACTAGGAAACTATGCAAGTATGCATATATATAGTAGAGTATATCAAAGTAATATAAAAAAGGATGCAATAGGACACAGTGGAATCATTGGAATATCATATTGGATCAATGATGGAACTTTATGTCATTGTTTCAGAGTGTGTTAATGCTCGTTTTTAGAACCCCTGGGTAACTTAAAGTTCGTAAAGTATGCGTTCATGAAATAAAATGGATGACATTATTTCAAAACACACACAGTGTACTCTATATACGACGGCAGCGGTGACCCGGTAGGATGAGTAACTGATTAGCAATCGGAGGGTTGCAAGTTCGAATCCAACAAACAGCGTCGTGTACAAAGGGGGCTGGTGCACGTCATATCCGTCGTGGCCTCAGATGTTCTCACGTTAGCGTGGTGTAGAAGTTTGGAGAGTGGAGTGCCACCTCAGGTTTTGCGTCGTCATCTGGCAGTGGTTCAAAATTACGTGGTGCTGTCCTCGGATTTTTCTCTTGAGAGATTGATCCCGGATCGTCGTCAATAATCCGTTGTGTTGCTCTGGTTTGACGTTAATTTAATAACTACATACATGTATTTACGAAGTTAACTACAGAATTCGTTAGAACACTACACATCAAAAATACCTTTTACCCTCAACGATGTATCTCCATATTAGAAAAATGGACCAGATCTCGATGGACGAGATATCTCGTCATTAGAAGAAAACTAAGCTTATTGATCTCGTCATGAGAAAAAATTGAAGCAATCTCGTCATCATCAAAAAATTGGGAATACATTGATGATGAAATATCTCGTCATTACTAAAATTGGCCAGATCTTGATGGACTAGATGCCTCGTCGAAACCACTTGAAGGATTAAGAATGGTAGGGGAAATGCATCATGGTTAGAAGAAATGCAAAGTGCGTTAGTACAACAATGTCCAGTCTGTTTACGCAGATAAAAATTTAAATTTGTAATAAATTATAAATAAAAAGGCTACGCTTGCTTTTAGTAATATGCAAAAAATTATATTTGTGCAACTTAATGTGGATCTGTTTTCAGCGGAAAGAATAGATATGTCGTATTTTTCGCATATTTATTTTAGGGTCTTCAGAACATGTGTGCCAACTTTGAAGTCAAAATTCGCAAAATTGGCTCAGTTAAAATCATCAAAAAATGCATGCAGAGGTGATGTTGACATCTCTATACTGCTGATTGTAAAAAATGCAACACCATGAAAGAATCATCGGAATTAAATGAAATTTAATACACAAACGGCTTGTATTAATACAAATAAATGAATACATTTTCAAAGCAAAAAATCAATATTAAGTGTCCGAAATCAGTATTTGGCGTAGTCACCACGCGCTGCAATAACTGCTGCTATACGACGTGACATGGAGTGAAACAGATGTTGAATGTCTGCTTGTGGAAGAGAATTCCATATTGTTCGTATGCGCACCCAAAGTTCGTCTTTTGAAGCTGTAGGACGCGGATCACGAGCGAGACGCCGACCAACCAAATCCAACACTTGCTCAATAGGCGACATATCCGACGAATAAGCAGTCCAAGGAAGAAGTTGCATGTGTTGGGCTGAAAAGAAGTCTCGAACATTCCTTGCAACATGTAGGCGTGCATTATCCTGTTGAAAGATAGCCCCAGGGATGCCTTGAAAGAAGGGAACGACTTCGGGCTCTAGTACTTCACGGACGTACCTGATGCTATTCAGATTACCCTCAATTCGTAGCGGCTGAGATCGTCCATGATACGAAATCGCACCCCAGACCATAACTCCGGGTGTTCGGCCACTATGACGTTCAATAACGCATTCTGGAAGGCAGCATTCACCGGCGTAGCGTCTAACACGAATACGGCCATCATGGTTCCATAAATTAAAGCGGGATTCGTCAGAAAAGACAACTTGTTTCCAATCAGCCCGCCAGGCTCTGTGCTCATGAGCCCATTGCAGACGCAGCCGTCGATGGTTTGGCGTGAGGGGGATCCTGTATAAAGGAATCCTTGCACGCAGTCCACGGTGCAGCAGACCTCGGTGAATTGACGAAGCGGACATTAGTACTCCTGTAGTAGTAGAACAAAGTGCTGACAACTGCCTGGAGGAAGCTGTACGGTCATTCACTGCCATATGGACCAGGTGTCTATCATCGCGCGCTAACGTCACCTTCAATCGCCCACTCCCAGTTTTTTGAGTTGTACGGTGCTCGTCTGTCCACTGCTTCCAAACTAGCATCACTGTAGAACTGTTCCGTTGCACACGAGCTGCTATTGCACTATACGAAAATCCTCCTTCACGAACGTCGATGATTCTCCCCCGTTCAAACTCCGTAAGTTGTTGCAATTTCACCCTATTTCGTCGTGGAGGCATACTTAGGTCTCACTAAACGTTCGCCACTAAACAATAACCATCACTATTTTCAACGTCCCGCTACAGCCCTCTATTTATACGGTTTTAGCATCAGTTCAGAGGGCGCTGCTCACACCACGCATGCATGGTGACTCTGAAACTTTACTACTTTGCATAACATCGTATAACTGACATTTGCTACAAATTTCATTTCATTCGGATGATTACTTCATGGTGTTGCATTTTTTACAAACAGCAGTGTATAAAACTATTCAATCGATCTACTTGAAATTTTAAGTGCACAGTCTCTTGATTAGCGAGAAAAGCGATAGGTTGCGTTTTTATATTTCTATACAATTGTCATTTTTTAATCTATTATTTGGATTCGACAAGTAACCTTTTCCCCAAATACTTTTTTAATTGATGTTTCACCGAAATATAGCAATATGTGTAGGTAGTAAAATGTCATTCAAATATTTTCAGATTGTTGGAGTAGGGAAAATATTCCAACTTCCCGAGGAGTCATCTTTGAATAGGGTTTGCATTCGTGATTCTTTGTGTTAAAATTTCGGTGTCGATCCTTAACCGTCGCCTATAGCACATTGTGTAGCTCCAGTGCAACGTTATTAGCTACCTACCTGTGTAATATTTATTTTCGAAGACAACCTTCCCTTTATTTTGGTCCGTAATAACAATTTTGAGGCATGTTTGAATGGAAAAATGAAATAAAACTACAAGTTTTATGAAATCTTAGATAGAACTTGCGATGAAAGCTGACTGGATTCATTACAAAGAGACGACTGCATTACATTTAGCAAGGAGAATAAGGAATTAAATTCAACAATTCTTACTACTTTCAAAACAATGCTGCATTTGAAGCCAACGGATAATTTATTATAGCTATCAAACATGCTTCAGTTTAACTCAGAATGTCAATATAGAACACATGTTGAGCAATAAAACATCGCAGGAAACGTTATGTTGAATTTTGATTGAATTTGTTTCGAGATAAAGCAAGTCGGAACAAATCATTTCTTCGTAGACTTTTCCAAACTGTTTCCGTACTAAGTAGTTTAGTTTTTAAGCATAAAATAAAGCCAGAAAGAGAAAGAGAGGGAGAAGTTCTTTTTGGGAGTAAGATAAGTTGCTTTTCAACTTCTATGTCTGCAACGGTGTGCTTTCACTTAAACATTAAACTTGTATGGGAGACATTTTCTGCCAGGCTAAATATAGGAAGGGGTTGTGCTTGTGTGATGATATGTGTTTCCTGTCCGTATTCCGGAAGTGACGTCAGTTGGTAAGTTTTTCTAATATGCTGTCAGTGATAAAACGATACAATACTATTCATCAATAAAAATTCAGAAGTGTAAATTTTGATTTAATTTGATAGTCGATCAGTCAACACTAATTAATTAAACGTGAAATGCTACCAAGATGGTTATAAACTACACTCTAATTAAATTTTTCTACACTCCAAAATTATATTTACATGCGTAGAATCACGGATTTGTCGGAAACTATGAAACATAATTTTATGAAATAGTCTTTGAATGAGACAAAACATGATAACAGATAAAAACAAAGCAAAACATTTAAGAACACTGCATGTGATATAAAACTGTAGCATGAAACCATAAAAATACAAAAAATATGTGACAAGGAGAGTTCAGAAAAAAATTAAGGCGTATTAATTAAATATTGAATGTGATCGCCTCTGGCATGTATACACATATCACAACGTGATTTCATGCCGGAAATAATGTTGCTAACCACAATTTAGTGAATTAAGTTCCACTCCTCCAGCAATGCGGTCTTCAGGGCTTTTATATCTCTAAGAGGAGGATGTCTCAGTGCAACTGCTTTTCCAAGGTAGTCTCATAAGTAGAGCAACTTTTTTGTTGCAATACAAATGGGAAAAGTTGCATTTATGAAAATAAAGTTGCATTTATTTTTGATACACTAAGATCTAAAATAAATTATTTGTAAAAAAATTAAAAAAATTATTAACAATTTTAGTCGTGCATAACGGTATTATAATATTGTGCATCATTAAATACAGATGAAGGTTGATGTTGAATGGCCGATCCTTGGTCAGTAATTTCTTTAACAATGAAAAACTGCGCTCAACAGAGACTGATGTTGCCTGACATTGTTGCAGCAGCAAATATTGACTTGGAGGAAAATCATCTCGGGAAAGTGTAGCATTAACCGTCAGGTCATTATTCTTTTCCAGTCGCTTTTTAAGATACGCTTTAAGTTTCGAGGATCTTCTCTTAAATCCATCGATCTAATATCTTCATACGCTGTCTCGATGTTGTATGCTTTTGATTCCGATTTTTCTACCAGACGAATAAAACATTCGTAGCTACTTTTGATTTTCAGCAAACATTTTAGCAGCTCTGGGTCACACACTGATTTTTTACGCGACACACTAACATACCGTCGCTACTGAAGCTGCTCGCAATGTCCTTTAAGGCCCGGGACACATTGAAAAAAAAATTTTATTAATTAGTTTAGAATTTTGATTTTTTTTTGTACTGATTACCGATCTAACTAATAAACGAAATCACAACACACAAAATTTTTTTAAAAGTTCTTTAAAAATTTTAAATTAAAATTTTTTGAAAAAAAGAGGGGTCATTTTAAATTGCTAAGGCTCGAAATATCCTTGATCAATTTTCAAAATTCTTGAAGTAAATTATTCACAAATTTATAAACTTTAATTTTGATTCAGCAATTTAAAAAATATTAACTAAAAAAAAAAAATAATAAAAAATATTTGAATGAAAATTTTTGAAAATTTTAAGGTACTTTTTTTTTAAAAAACTCATATTTTTAAAAGCAAATATTTGTTTTAAATTTGCTGAATCAAAATTAAAGTATAATGTTTGAAAAAGATATATTCCAAATTTCAACCCTTAAACTTTATCGGTTTTCGACTTATAGCAATTTGAATGCAGGAAATCTTGAAAAAATGTATCATGGAGAAAAACGCATTTAAAGTTTTAAAGACAGATGTTGTTGCAATGACAACTGTCAAGAATGTTAGATTTTCAAAACAACGCACCACAAAAATTATTATATCTCTAGTTCTAATTAAGATAGAAACATGATTTAGACGTCCTTTTAAGCAGAAAAACACAGAGAATTTCTTAAAATAATAAAACAAATTTCGAAAATTTGACGATTTTTGTGTCCCGGACCCCCTTAAAGTGAGAAGGTGGTCGGCGTATTACAATGCTGTCCGAAGCCACGTTTCCCAGGTGTAAGTAAGGCTGAAGCAGTTGACCGATGATCTGAAAAGTGGCTTTTCGGAGCTTGTTTTATATTGTGACTGCCTTAATACAAGCGATGAGATTGTCCACATTTGTGTAAAAACCGCTGACTTTTTCTGCAGTTGTGAAACAAGTATACCACTATCAAGTAACTTGGAGCAATCGCATATAAAGCACCTTGAATGTGATTCCAGCCGCAGTCATATAATATGCTATATCGGATAGCAGAAGCGCAAAATCCTTTCGCTCAACATTCAGAGATTTTAAAACGTCATCTGCAAGGAAACAACATATTGATGATCGACACTCACCTCAAAAACTCTGCAGTCGATTACGTAAGTTCATCTGGATTATCAAGAGTGCCAATCAATGTGTTAAAGTACTTCTTGCAATTTATTTCACTTTCGTCTGATAGGACGAACACCTTCTTTTCATGAACTTCTTGTTTGATCTCCAATACTTCGGCGTTCGCAAGATCAGACACACGTGATTGAAGGGTTGATTCAGAGGGCAAGAAAAGAAATAGTAATTTCATATTAATTAATTTTAAAAAGTTGCAATTGTGCAAAAGGTTGCATTTATGCAGAAAGTTATGTTGCGGTTATAACTCACTTACAATACACCCCATGTAGGAGGAATTTTGGTTTTAGTACTTTACATGCAGAACGTGTGAAAAAAAAGGTTGCATTTGTTGCAAAAAGTTGCCCTACTCATAAGTTCTCTATTGGGATCCGATTAGGAGATTTTTCTGGCCACGGTATTCGCTCAATGGCTTCATTTTCAAGGAATTCGTCAACGAGATTTGCTCGATGTGGACGAGCATTATCGTCCATAGGTAACAAATCTAATCCATATGTACCTCTGAAAAGTCTCAGATAACGTTCTAAGAACTCATCCCGATATCTCTGATGGATGTACGCACCTACATGTTTTCAACAGAACATCTATGACCGGCCAATCATTATTCAATCCCACACCTGCACTACTACAACGGTAAAATTTCATAACGTTCGAAGGAAGATTTCGCTTTCCAAGCTCCCTCCAGATTAAAAAACGCTTAGAATCAGATATTAAACTAATCCTCGACTCATCAGTAAATAGAACATGGGTCCATGGGTGTAATAAAATATTCTGCAGCATCTTGGTCATGAGATACCTCACCAAACTTGGTCTAATATTGATGAACGATATATTTTAATCGAACCACTTGGATGATTAGGGTAACCCGGTATGTATCATATGTGAGCATTTAGAATGCAGAACAAAAACCATCCCAGGCCGTTAGATTAGTTTACTTTGAAAATCATACCCACATATAACGGAATAATGCTTTATGTAAATACGTTTCCATTACATTTACCACAATCACAAGCAATGTATGCTCCGGATTTAAATATTTTGCGTACTGAATACTCAATCACTTTCTGTATTTGGCGTTTCATTTCTTTAGATATAAAATACGAACATTTTCTAAACCCTCCTGGTGGTTGTATCGTCGAGGTATCTTGTTATTAACAAAACGCATTAGATCTTGATGAATGATATATCTTGTCATTTATAAGAAAACTGACCAGATCCCGATCTTGTCATAAAAAATCGATCATATTTGATGACAAAATATCTGGCATCATAACCAAAATGGATTATATCTCGATGGACAAGATACCTCGTCGAAACCATATGGTGGGGTTACAACTCAAACCTCTCAGGCCTGGTCAACTTCGATAAAAACTAAATCTATCTTTGCGAAAAAAACTGTGCTATTATTCCAAGGGGAATGGAGATAAAAGTATGTTAAACAAACTGTCCCTTGTCCAAAACTGGAGACAGTTTGCAACAGATTTTTTTTACACCAGAGGATGGACACTGTATGGTAGTTTTTGAAGCAAAGATAAAAACCACCAAGAGGGTTAATGACATATAAATATTTTATTTTATTTATTTATTTTTCATAATGTAGAATCAGAGCAATTTTTTTAAAATTAAAATTTGAACTCTTTTTATGTTAAGAGAGCTAATAAAAATACGTGAATGTGAATTATGAAGTCACGGTAATTCTTCCCAAAATATTATGTAGTGGGTTTTTATTTATAAAAAGTAAAGTAATTAAGATAATGGCTTCAAAATTTTACACAATGTACTTTATTCAACTGTGAATCAATAAATCCAGGCTACATGATTTTATCTCTTGTCATTTAAGTAAGATAAATGAAAATTGCGTACTCTTACCCTATATGGAGGGTAAGAGTACGCAGTTAGGTTGGCCAAGAGTGCACACCGGATCTGTCTTAACAATAGTCGCAAACAAAAGGCTCATTGCCTTTGTATGCACTGCGATCCTCGTGCCACCAATCTTTGCACAATCCACATTGAATCCACTCTTCGTTATAAGAATTGTAACATCCTGGACAAATAACTAAAGTATCATCATCTTCAGCAGAAAACAGGCTGGGCTGAGCTCGTTGATGGTTGTTCGTCGTCATAAGAAAAAGTCAATCCTTTTTTTACGTTTTGTTTCTTTTTTTTTTTTTTCGTTTTATATTCACCCTCTTACTTCCCTTTTCTGATTTGTTAAGAATCTTTGCCTTTTGCTTTTTTTCTTTATCTTCTAAAAGAGCTTTAATAGGTGAAGATGTCATGATTTCAGACTTAAGCGCAGGTCTCTTTTTTTCTGGTTCACAATTTTCGTTTTTCTTTTGCATTGGAAGCGGTAAAATTGAATGAATGCTAACATTAATTTTACTGCAGGAAGAATTTTTTGCAGGCTTACATGGAGGTGAAATATGTTGGGAACTCTTAGCCTCCTCGTTTGCGCTTGACTAAATCGCTGCTAAATGGCAGCACATGTCACAGAAAGATAAAATCTCTAGCTACACCAAGAGCACCTACACACAAATCTCTCTACACACCATTGTAGCTTATGTCATATGATTTAATCTCAAATAAGTTTATAAAAATTATTTCACTCTATATCATGACAAACACTTGCGTTCTACTATCGAAAAATAACATATAAAAGTAACAAAACTGAATTTTAACTTGTAAATTGAAAACGAAGTGTAGCAAATCGAAGGTGATAAGTTGTATTCTAACGCGGTAGCAACAGAACTAAAACGTCACAATGGCGATTCTCTGCAGTGTTGCCAACAAGGTGAAATTTCCCTGCATATTCTTAGCCGCCCGCGTACTCTTAACCACCGTTCCCCTATAGCGAGATTTGAAAGAAAAATGTTTTTAAATTACGTAAAGAACCATCGGTTATTGTAATTATGAAACACTTTTTGCAGTTCATATTCATTATTTAATTTTTTTTGTAACTTGTCTTCCACCTGAGGAAAACAATACTTCTTTATTATAGTGAGTGACATAAGAGACTCACAAATGAGAACTAAGAGGTAGAGAAAATTGATACCTCAAAAACTTGTATGTTTAACGATCACTGACACTTAAAAACTTTATTTTGATGAAGTACACTTCAACTTGATGACTTTCAAATACCTTTTTAGAAATTTAACACGTATATTCTTACATTAATTTTGGAGTTACCAGACACAGAGAGAGAAAAAAATTATACTCTTATTATTAGATTTTTTATTTGCGAGCATTAAATATACTCTTTTCCGTTCAAAAAAGTCGTCAATGCTCGTGTGTTGCTCCAGTACGACGTTAATTAAAATACCTACCTACTTAAAGTACAAAATTGGTTGGTAGGTATTTTAATTAACATCGTACTAGAGCCACAAAACGGGCTGTTGGAGGTGTTCCGGGATGAAATCCCGACGGAAAATATCCGAGGATAACACCATGTAAGTTTGAATCATGGTCAGGTGACAAGGTTAACATATGATCTGGAACCCAACTCTCCAAACTTACACACTACGCCATCGTGAGGACATTTGAGGCCACGACAGATTTTGCTTGAACTAGCCCCCTTTGTACACGACGGTCTTTGGTTGGATTCGAATTCGCAACCCCCCGGTTGCTAATCCGTTATTCTTCCAACTAGGCTTACACGAACACCCGTCCAAAATAGGAAAGGTATTTTTTTCCAGGAATACTGTAGGTGGCGGCAGTGTTCCTGCGGTGAAACGTGATTCCCTTACGTTTCAAATATGCATTACAAATATGACGTTAGTATAGCGGTAGCCCATCTGGAAGAGTCTCGAATATGCAACCGGATTGTTACTAGTTCTAGATTCGATTCAACCAATAGTACGGGAGGGCATGTGCACGTCAAATCTGTCTCGACCTCAGATTTTCTTCCATTAGTGTGGCATGGAAGTTTGGAGAGTGGAGCGTCAGCTCAGATGTTAACCTCGTCATTTGACCTTGTTTCAAAATTCCGGATGTTGTCCTTAGGATTGATATTAGACCATCGCCATTAGCCCTTTGTGTTACTCCGGTGAACCACAAATTAATAACGTGGTATACGAAAGAGGAAATGAATACACAAACTTAGTAATTTAGACTAAATAAAAATCATAGGTAATTGAATTAACGTCACAATGGTGTTACACGACGGAGTACTGGCATTGCGAATCCGCTACTTTATCAACTGAGGTACCGCGGCCCTAAATAAAAGAGAAAGGTTTCATCATGACATGTATTTATTTCAGACTATTTATAAAAACTTCGAGTATTTTTTTTTACTGATTGTAAACATATGAGTAAATCTACAATTGTACATGCCAATCTTTACACAACTATGCTCCAAAAGGCAGCAGTTATTGTCCAAATAGCTGCAAATATGGCCTAAACAGCCGCAACTATGGTACAAATAGTCACAACTTTGATCCAAACAAACACTTGAATATCTGAAATATAAGCGATAGCTAGTGAGAAGTTGAACTACTAAATGAAAGAGCTTGATTTAATATTATTGTTAGGGCATTGGATTACTATTTTCCTGCCTTTTCCTTCAGTTATCAACTGTCAGTGTGAGATTAATTGTTGCACCTGATATCGTTAACTTCAAACTTTCTTGGCCACCTGTTATCATAACAATCTGTTCTGTTCCCGCTGATGTACATGACCGGTAATTTATTATTTTCAAACATTTAATAAATACTTTTACTAAAAAACTTGCATTTTCATTGTTAGAGTAAAAATAATAAAATTCACACTTCAAATTCAACTATGGTCCAATCAATTTTTTTTTGGCTTCAGAATTTTCATTGAACTTTTCAGACATTGAAGAGGCCTTCGAAGATCAATCAAACCATGAGTTCATGATTGATGGTTCTCTCCTTGCATGAGAGTAATTTGTAGTGGTTATTTACGAGGGAGAATATTGTCCTGGAAAAGTTATGAAAGTGGAGGATAATGGGGTTATATAATATGTATTGCAAGATATGGCAACTTATAGAAGTGGCCAGATAAAGAAGATTATATTTTTTATCCTTGAGGATATAAAACTATCAATAAGTAAGCTAAGGCCGAGAAGCACCAAAGAGAGCTTTTTCAAGTATCTGAGCTCGAGGGCACATCACATACATATATGGTAAACCAAAAAGTAAACCAAATTGTGATTTATCTGAGATTTTGAAAAAGAATACATTTGCTTAATTTTGTTTTAATTTTTATGTAGATTTCATTTGATGTAAAGAGTATGTATTTCTTAAAGTGTGTAAGTGGTGTTAAAATGAATAAATAAATACTTTTTATTACAGACTTCATCATACCTGTGTTTTTTTAAAGATTATTGACTGTCCTATAATATAGTTGCAAAACAATCTCTAAAATGTGGTTCTTTATCGATTTATTAAAGGAAATGTTTGATGGAGAGATTATAATTGTGTGCTTGTTAACACAACTATAATTCAAAAAAAAGTTTACCAAAATAAATAAATATACTATAGCTACGTATAGATTAACAAAACTCCTTAATACCAATTTCTGGGTGTGAAAGTTTGGAGAGTGGGGTGCCAGCTCAGGTGTTGCTCCGTCATCTGACCGTGGTTCAAAAGTACGAGGTGTTGTCCTCGGATAATTCACATAGGGGATTGATCCCGGACCGTCGTCAATAGCCCGTTGCGTTGCTCTAGTACGACGTTAGTTAAAAATTACCAAATTACCAATTTCTGGTCTTTCTGCATGTAATATCAGCAAAAATATCTTTTGAAAAGCTTTATTTAAGTGCTGTAACAAAATCTCTAAGAAATAGCGTACTTTTGGACCAGATTTGTGTAAAATTTTACGGTACGGCAAAATGTATTTATTTCACCAGATATTGTTTTGTTTCTTACTGGGCACGGTTTTGTAAATAATCGCGACGACTAGACCTTATCTGAAATTCATTGAGAGTTATTCCTTTCAAAATAACAAGATAATTCAGTGGTGATTAATGAACCGACTCTCTAAAACGCTTTGTTATTAATGAACACAATACTCTGTAAATGTTATCAGTACCAGAGAAAAGTCATCAGCGATTGTTACATGTATTGACAACGAATATCTCCTTTCCGCTGTAACAACCTTCGTAACAATTTTTTAATTTTTTTTTCCGCTTCCAAACTTGATAATACTATACTTGTGGGCAGTGAAGGGTAAATTCTAAGTTCTCGGAATAGCAGATAGACTTTGTCTGAAATGCAAAATACTTTGTGTTTCTAAAGTAAGAAGTATACATGTTAGTAAGGGACGTCGTATCCTTGTAGGAAGAAAAACGGAAAGTTACGAGTTTAAATTAAATCTAAGACCGCATTGTACAGAGAGGCTGGTGCACGTTAAATCTGTCGTGGTCTCAAATGTCATCACATTGGTCTTGTGTGGAAGTTTGGTGCCAGCTCAGGTGTGACCTCGTCATCTGTCAAAGGTTCAAATTTACGTGGGTTTGTCCTCAGATCTTTCTCTTTGAGTTTGATCCGGACGTCGCCAAAAGTCCACTGTGTTCTTCCGGTGGTACCTTGGTTAAAAATTACTTCACTCATTAAAAATTTGAATACCAAAAGTAATACAAATCTACTTGACCCATTTCTATTATAAGATTAAAGTTTCGAAACTTATGATGCTTAAAGAAATCATACCAGCTATAGGTGTGCCTCAGGTACATTTTGCCATCACGTACCAAAAAGACAATCCAAACCAAATTGTTAGTTTCTTAAATGTTTATATATCTTAATGTGTGAGTAATATTTTCAGTGAAACAAAAATGACGCTTAAAGTAAAATTTTTACTTCTACTACCAAAAAGCTCTCGCAGTATGCATATTAGTATCGCCTCTAAATGTAGTCTTTAGAACATAATCTTTCTTGAAACGATTCCATTTTTTATTCTTTTATACGATTCTATTAGCTTATTTTGTGGTACGAAATCCTTTAGAAAGATTCAATTGGCTCATACTGTAGAATAGAATCTTTTGAAAAGATTCTATAGGTCTTTCTCTTCGATTCTAATCCTGTAAGAGGAAATATTTTATTGCTCATTTCCTTATAACAAAATCCTTTGGAAATATTTCATTAGTGTTTTCCATAGAATATATATATATATATATCGTTTTCGTTGTATCGAATACATTCCTTTGTAAATATTTTATTGCTCATTCCCTTGTAGTCTATTCCTTTGGGAATAATTTTTTTATTCTTTTCATAGAATAGAATGCTTGGAAATATTCTATTGCGTATATGTTTATAATAGAATCCTTGGAAACAGTCTATTTATTACTTTATGTTATCAAAATCTTTTGAAAAGATTCTATCAGTCATTTCCATGGAAAATAATCCTTTGGAAAGGATTCTATTGGTCAATAAATTCAAAAGTGGTTAAAAGTCCTGAAGTGAAGACGGAAGGTTGCAAGGTGGAATTATGCATGTGAATCCCTCAGAGTATTAAAAAGCCTTCACTCCCGCAATTCCAATCTATTTGGGTTCTATTATACTCGACTCCTTGTAGAACAAACAGGACTTGATAAATCATTTTAAAAGTATTTTGTCTTCCGATACACTTCCCAAATGTACTAACCTACTCAGGTTAAAAACTAAACAAATCCAGCATTGTAGAAGGAGAAGAATGGTTTGGAAAGAAACCTACAACTCAATTCCTGTGTCACTTCCGAAACTCGTTTATAGGAAGTTGGCGATGAATTACTTGTCAACGAAATGTTTCGATTGGGATCAACTTATTTAATACATTGTGTATTTTTCTGTGTACCACCTTTTAGTGACAGATGGAGTTGAGGGAAGCCTCAGAGATTTCGTAGAAGAAAAATAATAGTCCGACCGGAGCCTAAAAATAATTTTGTCAGATAAATCCCCAAAATGTCTAAAACACATTGTCTTCTGTAAATTAAAAAAATGCTCCTAACTGAGAAATACCCGTGTGTATATAATCTTATTGATTACTCTTTACCTCTGAAATTACTTTTTACCGTTCAGATCCAATCGCGTGAGTTGAAAGAAAAATTAAAATATCGCTACATCTTTGTATGTGTGGTAGATTTATTTTAGTTTGTTTTTTCATCGTGTGTCAGATGTCTTATCCTGCATCCCTCTAAATGGTTTCAACGAGATATCTCGCCCATTAAGCTCCGATCAATTTTGCTAATAACGCGATAACCCGTCATCAAGCTATTACCAGTTTTTATGATGACGAAATCAAGATATAATTAGTTTTCCTAATGGCCGAGATCTATCGTCAAAACCACATGGAAAGTAAAGTTTAATTCAAGTTGTTGAGCTTTGCTTTTATCATTTATTTTCAACAACTTTTATAGAATTAATTTATAATATCGCTGTCCAGGAAAAACAATGAGGCAATGTTATAATTTTATCGTCTATCAAGATCTGACCAATATTGCTAACGACGAGATATCTCTTCACGAAGATATTGTCGATATTTTATAAAGGTGGAATCAAGATATGTGGTCAGCTTTCTTTTAATTACGAGTTATCGCGTTCATTAACATCTGGTCAGTTTTGCTAGAGTGGAATAATTAATATGGAGTCAACATATTTGAATTTTTAATTTTAATTATATTGATAATATAACATTATAGATAATAAACGAAGTATTTTTTGTTACTTTTAACGTTTCATTTTTTTAAATCTACTTATTTAATCCCTTCCTGTACTTCATATTTCTCTTATTTACTTATACTAAACGTATCGAGAAGTTCGGTTGGTTGATTTCTGTTTCATGGAGCAAAGTTCGATTAAAGACAAACTGTGCCAAATGCAAATTTAACCCTCCTGGTGGTTGTGACGACGAGCCATCTCGTCTCTAGCAAAATTGACCACATCTTGAGCTCGTCATTATGAAACATTTGACAATATCATAATGACGAGATACCTCGTCAGCAAATTTGTTGGATCTTAACAGACGAGATTTCTCGTAATTATAAAAAAAAACTTATTAGATCTTATTCTAGCCACTATAAAACAATTGGCAATATCTTGATGAGTATATTGTAATTAGTAAGATTGGTCAAATTTTGATGAACAAGGTTTCTTGCCGTAACCACTTGTGTGTGTGGAGGGTTAAATACTTCTCCCAAGAAAACAATTAAAAAGACATACACAGGCAGATTAATTACACAGTATTATAAAAACATTCTATTGGTAGGAAAACGTAAATAAAAGAATGACACTTTTCAACTTGAAGAATAGTAGATAAGAGTTAAAGCCTTCAAATAGATGAGAAACTACATTTTTAAGATCTGACCGATGAAAACATTAAGCGTGGAATTTGAAATCCAACTATTTATTATGAAAAATTTGTGATATTCAGAAAAACTGAATGAGTTTTTCCCCATCCACAAGGAAAGCTAAAATGCATACGGTTTAATACATGTTTAAAAACGATAACTACATACGTTTTACTTTAAAAATACATTCGATCTGATATCTTGTCATCAAGATATTGGCTATTTTTTTAAAGGTGAGGAGTTCAAAAAATCTGGTCAACTTTATTCTAATGGCGAGATATCTCGTACACTAACATATGGTTAGTTTTGCTAATGACGAGATACATCGTAGAGACAACCACCAGGAGGGTTTAAAATCCAGAGGAGCGCAAGAATGGTAAATTTCATAATGAGAAGGTTTGCTCAACAAGGTGAGTCATCTAAGAAAGGAGGTTTAGAAAAAACTAGAAGATAAAAATTCCGAAGACCAGGACAGGAAGTTTAAAATATACGATAGTGCAAGATCTCCATTGCATTGGTGGCTTAAAAAAGAACGTTCTCCGACCAGCAAGTATCGATAAGTAAATCTCGAATGTCCTATACGAAGTTTAGTTCCAAAAGTTAGGTGAGACTAACTAGTTCTTTGGATATATAGAACTAGGAGTCCGAAAAGTTGATCAACGATCACTGATTCACTTCAAGAGATAAGACAACACTCAATCTTTGTCATGACACGCGAACGATGTGAAAAATGACCTTTATCCAAAAGTTAAAAACTTAGATGATTTATAAACGAATGCAACGGTTTGCAAATGAAATGGCCTAAGAAAGCTAAATGAATAGTATTACTTTTTCCCTACAACACATGTAATAATTAACTCATTGATGCCTGACATTTTTGTTCCCGAAGATATTCTGTATACTGTTAGTAAATATCGTGAGCTGAACTGGAAAAATATTTTAAGAAATCCAAACTAAAAATTGAGATTTTTACTGACAAAACCTCAAGCGTCCCTAAAAAGGGACGCTAGGCACCAGTTTGTACATAGTTTTCCGCATGAAATATTTTTTAATGACAATGCTTATTTTTATAAAAAATGATTATTTTTGGTTAAAGCATGTCTAATTATGCATTTAAAGACATAAAAATGCCAGTAAATATGGTGTTTTTTTTTTGTATTGTTTGGTTTGAAATTCTACATAGCATATGTCATGCAAACCCACCATGCACTTGATTAATTTCCGATAAACATTTTTTCCGCAGTTGGCGCATCTCACCTGAGTTTTACTAACAATTACATAATGCTTTTCCCCGTCATATCTAATGACATTTGATTCTCTGGATTGTAAGGTCTTTGGTTTCTCTAAAGGTCTTCCCGGTTGTAACTTCCTTTCTGTAGTACATTTCTTGAAATAGGCCAAACATATCTCTCTTAGGAATTAGAGAAAGTGCCAGGGTTTGTGTTGGATGATCCACAAAGACGATATAACTGCCATGCATTTTGCATAGCAGGCTCTAATCCAAATAGGAGGAGTCCACCACCATTTCTTACTCTGGATAGAACAATAGTAACTTGCAATGTTCTGATCCATTCTGTTAGTAACCCATGCAATAATTATATTTATGATTTAATTTCGGTCCATCAATTTCAATTTTTTTCCTCTGTGTTTGACCACCATTTAGCTTTTACCAATGAGTAACAACATTTTTGTAGTTCCGCATAACTAGGATAACGCTGTCTTGCTGTTCATCGTACTTATACTCAAAAGTACCTATAGTTTGTTTTTTAAAAGATGAAACGTCACTAAGTGGGTATTTTTCAGTCCGATAGAGACGCACTGATACAGTCACATTAAATCCTTTATTGGACAAATAATCAATTTGTGCAGAAGTGAATATATTGTCACTGTGTAAGTCAATGTTGGAATGTTCAGGTAGGCATGAAGTGAGATCCACGACAGTAGAACCTCCCATACTTAATTTATCAACAATATTCACAGTTTCTGCCCCACGTTTGCAGCTGTGACGGACATAGTACGGCAAGATGCTTTCATCAATAGATGGTTGCTGCTCCTAGGGTTGCAAGCTTATGGAATTACTGTATTATTTGTTCAAATCGATTTCTGTACAGTATAGAACTTATTGCAGTAATGTTGGCACTCACATTTCAGCAGACCAGTAAAGACGTTTATGAGGCAAAATAGCATACCCACTGGTTAAAAGACTGCTAAGGAACAAAGGCAATTCCAAAAGTTCGTTAACTAACGGAATTCTACAGTAATTTATTTATTTAATTTCTTTAAAAATCCAAAGAAAAACAAAAGTTAAGTTTTGCAAAAGCGTTCTAATGGTTGTTTACAACAAAATATTTAACCCCGACAAGAAACGTCAGGATCTTCCTCTCATGTTTGCGCTTGGTAAATATACGTGCAATCCTGTGCCTAGCGTCCCTTTTTAGAGACGTTTCTAAAATTCTAAAAACATCATCAAAATTTAAAAACTTATAAAATTCCAAAAACACGTAAACTAAAGAACTGCATTTAGTACCACATTTATCAAATACAGATCAATTGACTTATAAATGATGGGAAATTCTAACCTCTTTTGATTCGACATTGCAAAAGTTGCGTTTTGCATGAAAGATGAAAATAGAAAGCACACACATCACCAACTTTACTACCATCAAATGCTGTCATCTACTAAATATAATTGAAACAAATGCTTAAAAATGCTTCTTCGTGATTTTTAAGTTGAAAGCTTTATTTATGTGAAAGTGAGGCTCTTTTTATGAAGCGTCCATAAAAAGGGAACCTAGGCATCAATGGGTTAAATAACCACACCTATTGGTTGAAATATAAATCATGTATTCTTTATATTTCAATAGAATTATCCTGGAAAGATTATATTAGCCCTTTCATTAGAATATAGAATCTTTTAGAAATATTATATTGTCAAGAGGACAAAAATTGGTCATGCAGCGAAATCTGCTCGTTGCAAAGTGGAATTATGCGTGTGAATTCCACAGACCGTTAAATAATATTAAAATACACCGAAGTCTCCATTTGTTAAAAGTGCTTGAGTATTATTCGCGCCTTGAGTAAACGTATTAAAATTATTTTCAGATTTAACCTGAACATTACATTTCAGATAATTTATATTAAGTTATGTATAAATGAAACTGTACTCATAAACCTGCTTTCAAATAGAGGACATTTCACATTAGAAAATTCCCGTGTACTTTATTTATGCGTTCATAAAAATTAAAAATTGTAAATTATAATATTTTCTTCGATATAGATAATATTACACATTATGAAAGGAACGATTTAATCTTATAGAAAGGTGGCATGGCGCATAAATTATATAGGAGTCAAACTATATATGCAGAACAATATATACACGAGTTCACCCTGCTTGTTAGGTATAATTATCTCACGAATTTCTACCTACCCAAAATCATCTCAGCTTCTTGAAACTGGCTTTGGTCATATTACGCCAATCCAAATCCCGCTATCTCTATTGGGATCTGTAGAACAAATGAGTAGCGAAATCGGAACAATTAAGAGTGTCAAGCACTCCCGATCTCGTCGCTCATTGTTTCGACAGATATGAATAGACATACAAGTGTAAATGAATCTCTACCTCTAAGTTATTTAGATTAGATATATTTAGATATATCGTCATCCAGATATTGTTGTTTTTCTACTTTTGCGAGATCCAAGATCTGGATAATTTCCTTAACGAGGACAGAGAACCAAAAATATAATGTTAAGTAATGGACAGGAAATGGAAAGTTTAAATGACACTAACAAGCAAAATACATCCAGTGTAAGTTGAGTGAATTGAACCTGAGCTCTCTACAACTCGTGGTTTTGTAGCAAATGAGTTTCAGTATTTCCTGTCAGATACACCTCACAGCGGCAGGCACGCAATTTCCCAGCAAATGAGACAGTACGTACTTAATTTCTATCCCTATATTATTTTTATACTAATAAGTACATCTGAATGTGATCCGATGATATATTTTTTACCTTTTAATTTATTACCCTTTCCTAACTTAAATTAGGCCATGGTAGACTAAATGAAAGAGTATGAGATTAGCAATAGGAGTGGTTGCGAGTTCGCATTCATACAAAGACCGTCGTGTACAAGGGGGATGGTGCAGGTTAAATATTTCGTGTACTCAAATGTTCTGACGTTGGCGAGGTGTGGAAGTTTGAAGAGTGGTCGCTCAGTAGTTGCCTCGTCATCTGAACATGGTTAAAAATTAGACTGTGTTGTCCTCGGACCTTTCCATTCTTGATGGATCCTGGACCATCGCCAATAATCACTTCTTCTACTCTTATGTAACGTTAATTCAACTATCTACCTACTTAACTTATATCTTGTCACCCGGTAGTAATAGTTGGAGGGTTGGGTTTTTAAGAGACATGCACTATATTTGACCAGTACGCCAAAAATAATACGTCTACTAATTAAGTTTCTTGGTGTTGGTTTCACGGCGCAAAGGCCATATTCGGCCAAGCTGTACCAAACACTATGCAAACAACGAGGGAGGAAAACAAAGTAAAACTCAGATGGGTAGAACAGAAGGGAGGGTAGATAACTGGCGTACTGTGGAAATGTGATGGCCGTACACACCTAAAGATGTGTCTCTGAGGGCCGCGAAGTAATGAACATACAATGACACTGAAAAGATATCCGCGATCAGTGTAATTTACATGAATGGAACATCAGCCGTTTTCACCTCGGAGGTTGCTAGTACAACCTATTATGAAAATTGGCGGCGAATGATTTTCGTTGTGACCTGTGAGATGTGCCTAACGAACCTTCTGTCACGCAATTTGCCAACAAATAAGACATTACCGGCTTAATTTCCATCCCTAGACCATTCTCACAGTAAAACTACTGAATGCAATGCGATGATATACTTTCAAAGGAAGTTACTCATTCCTGACTTAATCTACTGTAAACACATTGGTATTCAGGAGGGTGAGAATAACGTGAGTGCCTTCAATTTCCATGATTCGCTAACAAAAGGCAAATCAATCACGGAATTTAGTGGCTGTTCAGCTGCTTGTGACACGCCTTGATAGCGACTACCACAAAGCCTGGTCACGAAAGTTTCAGCCGAAATGGAAAAACAATTCAGATGTAGAGAAACAAATTATTTTAGCCTCAGGGTATAATGAGTAGGCTGATGGTTGGTTTTCCGGAACTTGGACATTATGAACCGGTAATTATTTTTTTACTATACTAAGTACACTCCAAGAATATTATTGCGTTTGTGAATTGATGTCCAAGGAATTCTTAGAAGGAATTTTGAAGGAGTGTTTGTAGATTAGAATACTCATACTGACAACTCTATTGTGAATCTGAAGCGGAGATTATAATCTTAAAGAGATTGGACGATCCTAAATAGGACACCTTCACACCAATAAAAGCTTAATTAATCCGAATCCGCATAGGAATTGACAAAGGTACAAAAGAAGTTGCATTGAAATGGAAGTAATTAGAATCTACTAATAGCACTTTTTTAGCTATCCCACATCTCTTTGTGGTAGATTTTTGGCTTTCCCTCGTAGTAGGCATTGTATAGATCAGTGGTTCCCAAACTTACTATGCCTATGGAACTATTCGTATAGCAAAAACCTGATCATGAACACCAAATGAAATAACTCTACATAACTGCATAGTAGAAAATTTACAAATTTCACTTTGATGTCTTGAATGGTAAATGGAGACGTAAAAAAATATTAACAAAACATTTTGATATTAAAATAATATATGATGAAATTATAAATTTTGTTTTAAAATAGCAACACACATTTTTTTAATGAGATGGGTGAACCTGATGGGATGTTGTGAGATTAATTATGTTCGGCTCTATGTTTGTGAACAACATTCGTGTCTCCACGTGCACTAATTTCCTGCCGATTTCTTTTTTTCGTGATGAGGCGCATAGCTGCACTAAATCCACGTTCTAGTAAATAGAAAGATGAGAAAGATATCAACAGCTTGTGTACAGTGACCCATAATGAAGGATATACAATTCGTATCTGTTTTTTTAACCAGAATTTGTGGTATCCTTGTTCAAACATTGATTCCCCCCCCTATTAATGGTTAATTCAATAAACTACTATATTAGAATAGATTCATATGAGTTTTTGTGTCTACTTGCAAAAGGGTCCAATACTCAATCGGGGATAATCAAGTGAAGAATGGCTTCAAATATTTGCCAGTCAGAATGGAGAGCCGTTAAGTGTCGGCAATAATCAAGCAAATCTTCATATCGTTTTTTCAATTTTGAAATACTAGGGAGCTCCCGTGCTCGCTCTCGTTTGTCAACCCCCGGTGATTGCTACGCATTCCTATTTGGTTTGCTTCGCAAACGTCTTGGTAAGGGTCAGGTGTGAATGTATCTTAGCTTCACAAACCAACACACGAAATAAGGGCTTGCTTGCTACGCGAGTTCAAATTCTAAGGAATCAGTCCCAACACCACCGAACATGACACGGGCATGTCGCCTCCATTTCTACCCTAAAGGAGACCAAAAAAATGAAAATATTTAAGGAAATCAGTCCCACTACCACCACCACCACCCAAAATGGCACGGGCATGTTGGTCAATAACTCGGCGAGTTGCAAAAATTCACGTTTAGAAGTACTCTAATAAAAATCTCACGGCTGAAGAGTGAAAATTTGTACGTGTTTGCTCACTCGCGTAAGAAATTTCGCTTTTTTTTACTTTGACACTTAATGCAGCTTAAACTAATAGCCACATCGGAAAAAAACTTTCTTCATCTTGTTCCCTGTACAATTTTGAACACAGCATATTAGTTTGTAATTTTCTCATGCATACTTTCTCGGGAAACCGTCTGCGATTCGAGCGAAAAAATGAGTTTTCAATTCTACGGTGGAGGAAGTAACTTTTTTTAATATATAGAGATTCGGAGACTGAGAGCCGACTCCTCTCCCCAAGTTTTGTTTGTATATAAAAAGGTTTACAACAAACGTAGATATTTTACTTTTAGTTTTGCTAAATTTAATTGATCACCTGTTCAAATTGGTTTCGTTAAATTTGGTAAATAAGTCAGTCCTATAAGCTATATCTTTTTTTGCATTAATTAAATTTAGACGCAATTAATTGTCTTTACTTTCCAGGAATTCCAACACTGAATCAAAGAGTGCATAAAATCGATCCAAACATGCACTTTTAGATAAACAACGAACTTCCGTGTTAAGTAGTAAATGAATGTAATATGCATCATGTTCCAAAGAAAGTTGAGCAAATAATCTCTCATTAAGGCATTCCTTTTGAATTTATTAACTGCTCTAATAACAAAATCTCGTGAGGCATTCAATAAGATTTTTGGCAGCTAAATGTTTTCGATGAATGACACAAGGTACAGATAATACAATCGGTATAGCTTGTTTTACTTATGCCAGAACACCTCGGTGTCATTTTACCATTGCCGGAGCACCGTCAGTAGCAACTGAGAGGATTATTACTCAAGGGTTATAGCTTTAAATCAAAAAATCTTTTCAATTCTTAAATATGGTTTCACCTTTCGTAACCGTTTCCAAAGATTTGGCAATTAACAATTCTTGTGATATTTTTTCTTCTTTTACAAACCTTACATAAGCTAAAAGTAAAGCTTCGTTTCCTTACAAAGTTAGCTCATCAATCTTTATAGAAAATTCAGATGTTTTTAAGTACTCATATACAGAATTTTCTACGCCCTGAGCCATTTTGTCAATCCTTCTTGTGTGTGTATTTTATGTACCTATCTATACTTATATTTTACTCAGAGGACGTAACAATTGCTACTAATTTATTTATTGCTATTTATTTTAACTTTCACAATAATGAAAATGGTTCAAAATTTTTTTTCTTTATATTAAAACTTTTGCGGACCCCCCGACATTGTCCACGAACTCCCAAATTAATTTTAATTTGCCACAGACCCCCTCAGCGATCGCAAGGACTCCTGGGGGTCCGTAGGAACGACTTTGGGAACCATTGGTATTGAGGGATCATACAAGAGGAGTGTCTATCCATATTCAGCCGTGATCTTATACCCTCGGATATCAAATACAGGAAACGTTGTTAAATGCGCCTCAGGATACCCTACGACAGCTCTATGACACGATTCCATGTCAAGTCAAACTCAGTAGGAGGCTTAGGATAGGATACTAGCAGTGCATCAGTCGAAGATCCCCGTAGGTATATCACAGCAATTTGGTATTAATATCTGTAAGATCTAAAATCTTATTTGCAAACTATAAAAAAAAAGCAATTCGGATTAATTTAAACTTCACCTTGTGACAATTCCATACTCACAAGGTGCAGTTGCTCATTATATCATCCAAAATTATTTGAATTTCAGTCCAAAGTATATCCCAATTTTTTTAAACATTTATTATTAACAGGTTAAATATAGTAATGTGATTTGTTTATTTTACCGAATCTAATTACGAATATAAATCTCATCAGGTCATGTTTAGACCCTTCCTTCTAACTTCTTTATTGTGGTGTGATTTTCCGTACTCTTTCATCCATTTCCTTTATTGCTGAGTGTTTATTTGAGTATTTTACTCAGTTTTTGCTGTCAGATCTTTCCTCAACTTCATTTGATAGAGATGTGCCTGTTTGGCCACTGTCCATTAATTTTTTTTCAGTGTGGTGTGCAGCTAATCTGAGTTTATCATCCACTTTTAGCTGTCAAATCTCTCCTTTTTATTGTTGTGTGCTACTTGGGCACAGTCCATTATTTATTTTCATTGAGGTGCCCAATTATAACTGACAAATTTGACAAGTCCCCTTACAGCGCTAATGCCTATTTGAAGTGTTTCCCTTCCAGTTGTTTTTATTTCAGTTTCCCTATTTAGACTTTTCTATTTGCACAAATTTGCTATTTTTGCTATATTTGTAAATTTTTTTTAGTGCTCCTATTTGGGTTCTGAATATTTTCCTCAAAAATTGTTATTTGTGGCGTACCTATTTGAGCTCTTTATTTGAATACTCATTTTAACTGTGCTGTGCCTGTTTGAATTCTTTTCCTCCATTATATTGTAGTCATATGTTTGTTTGACTTCTTTTCTCCATTTTCTTTTACTATGCTGTTCCTGTTTAAGTTATTTCCAATACTTGTTGTTAGCAATTATATTGTGTCTTCGTTTTAGTTATTTCCTCCATTTCTTTTTTTGAGCTGTGTATGTTTGAGTTCTGTCATCCACATTTTTTCATGCTGTGTCTGTTTTAGTTCTTTTATCCACTTCTTACTTTCTTGTGCTAAAAGTTTGACTTATTTCCTCCACATATTTTTGTACTGACGTGTCTGTTTGAGTTCTTCCCTCCACTTCTCTTTTAGGCTGTACTTGTTTGAGTACTTTCCTCCACACCTTTTTAAGGTGCTGCAACCTTATGGTGTGAGTTTTTATATTTGTGGATGTCAAAAATAAGCACGAAAAAATAACACATCTGAACGTCCCCTTTATATCTGCCAAGTTATATTTTTATTAGTTTTACTTGTTACTCACCACTGGTAACTGGTACCTGTAAAAAGAAACTACCAGTACTAAGTAACAGGTTCCATTGGTAAAACATTTGGTAGCTGAAGAGGCACGTGGTTACCAGAACGCAACAAATGTTCCTATAAATCGCACTTCTGGAAAAGTTCATACTACTTAATATATGCTTCATGCTTATCTTACATAAGTTAACTCCTTCTATGCAAGAAATACAGACAAGAATGATTGTGCCACTACTTTTCAAAGCAAAACTTATTATAACCACTAGTAGTATCGATGTATGTTTAAAGATACTATCCATCGATAGGATTTGAGATTATGAAACAAATCCATTTCTAAAATTGGTGATTTCAGCACATAAAATTCCCATAAACATATTGATATTACTTTTATCCGAAGAAATATCTCCATACCGAGGTAGTTTCGTATTCTAAATTCTCTGTGACGAGCGTTTTCCTTTCCGAAACTCGCCACATAAAGAGCGTCGGAATCGGAAAACAATTCTTTCGTCGATTATGTCTAGAAAACCCAATGAAAGTGTCCCATTTACTAAAATAACAATCCCAGAAAAGGTTAAATGAGTGCTGAAGTTACAATAGGAAGCATAGGGCCGTTTTCATTAAAGCTACAAGAATAATGTGCACGCTATTTCCCCATTCTGGACTTCAAGTGATCGTGATTTATTTTTAATATGTTGTGAGCTGTACACAGCTTAATTTCCTACTACTTCAAGGGGAAGTAGAGAATTACTATCTAGAGTTGTTCTTCCGAGTTTACCGATCATACATCGCTGTGAATTGGATTTGGATGCTGTTATGTTTCATTAATTTCTTTCTGAATGACGCAGGCGTTTTAAATAAGTTGTAAAGCTTAAGGTAGCTTAAGCCATAGTATGTTATGTAAAGTTTCAGTCTAACGCGTAAGCGTTCAATTATCGTTAGTGTGTAAAGGTAGATTAAAACCAGCGATATTAGCCTTGCACTATACCAAATGAAATTAGAGGCATAACTATTCATGTTTAGTATGAGTAGACAAAGAAATTTACTTTGGATCAATTAAATGTTTACCAAAGTTTCTATAAGTAACTAATTTATAAAGAACGTTGTGAGCAACGTAATAGTAAGATATATACGGTGGTATTTGTATATAAATAGTGAACAGTAAGAAACTATCCAAGTTTAAATTAATACAAACAATTTTTGTAAAAAGTCAATGGAGGAATTAAGAAATTCACAGAAGTTTCAAGAACACTGAAAAAGTGAATTAGTCATCTTAAAGTTATTTAGCTTATTTACTCTTCCATCGGATGGTAATCCAGCTAAGTTTACTTGTGGAACTTGTATCTTTTCAAAAGATTCTCTTTTAAGTAAATGAGCAACCAAATCTTTTTCAAAAGGATTCTCTATTCTTAGGAAATGAGCAATTAAATATTTCCCAAAAGGATTTTTTTCCTATTCGAAGTAAATGAGTAATACAATCTTTCCAAGGGATTCTCGTTTATAGAAATGAGCAAAAAAGTATTTCCAAAGGATTCAATTGTGATGAAAGGAACAATAAAATGCTTCTAAAAGATTCCATTCTAAGAAAATGAATAATAAAACATATACAAAAATTATGTTCCATGCAAAGTATCAATATAATTGTTTCAATGGCTCCTATTCTACATAAATGAGAACCAATAGTATCGTTTCAAAGGATTCTAAAACATATAGAATATTTCTAAAAGTTGAAAAGATACATGGATACTTCAGAAAAAGTTATTTAGTTACTAAATGTGTTACGTGGTAACAGCAACGCAAGCGACTCGCAAATCTTGTAACCATTCAGAGGGTTAATGAAAACCTATCTACGATACTTACTCATTCATAACAAAGGAAATTAAGCAGAAATCTCTGACTAATGTTTCCTTCCGACCGTCTTTACCAACAAGACGATTGGATGTTTTAATAATTCGACTATACATCGGTCCTTCAAGAAGTACACATCGACATCTTTTAATGCTTGAAATCGCTCCATCGTGCCATCATTTCCCTCAATAACCTCTTACCATACGTCACATTTTAACTTAAGGCTCACCTATTTCATCAGACTTCTTAAGTCATCCTCCATACTCATGACGTTACTCCGTTTTTCCATCACCTATCCATTATGTTGAATACAGGTAGAAGCAACTTTAAAATTATATACACTGATATCCAAAATTAAGGTCACAAACATAAAATCTGTTAGAACTGGAGAAATAGTCAGTTTATTGCAACGAAATTTGGCACAGAGATATATTATTATGAGAGAGAGCATACAAAAACATAACAATATGAAAGAGAGTTGAATTGTTAGTTAAGTTACAGTTTATATCAAAAACTGTCAAAGCATGATGCATCTATCTTGGGATAAGTCCATCTAATATGGAGTGTGACCACAGTGCACTGCTATACAAGCCTCACAACGAGCCCTCATACTGTTAATGAGGGTGTCGAGAAATTCTTGCGGCAATAAATCCCATTCTTCCAAAAGCGCGCTTTTAACGCTTGGAGGGTCCTGGGATGGGTTGTAACGTCTTGCAATGGCTCTTCCTAGACCATCCCAAACATGTTCTATAGGATTGAGATCCGGAGACTTCGCGGGCCAGTTCATACGGCGAATATCCTCTTCAAGAAAATCCTCAACAATGTGAGCTCTGTGTGGCCACGCATTATCGTCCATAAAAAGGAAGTTCGGGCTTGCAGCACCCCGGAACAATCACACAAAGGGTTCAAGGACCTCATCTCTATAGCGCTATGCGATAACACTACCCTTTTCAAAGAAGTGCAGTGGTGAACGACTGCTCAACATGATGCCGCCCCAAAAAAGTGTTCCTCTGCCAAATTGATCGATTTCCCTTACGTTGGATGGATGATAACGAGTTCCACGTTCTCTCCAGATGAAGACTCACCGAGAATCACTGTGTGTGCTGAATCTCGACTCATCAGTGTGAAAACAACACGCCCCCATTCTTGGTGTGTCCAAGAATGATATGTTCGGCTCTACGAAAATCGGGCTCTCCTGTGTAATAGATCCAAAGGGAGACACTCCACTGGACGCCAGGCGTAAAGGGCCTTTCTGCTAGACGTCTGTATTACTGTTTGCTTGGAAATTCTTTCTCCAGATGCAGCAGCAAGGTCACGAGAAAGCTCTTTAGCCTGTTGTCAGCCTATGCCGTCGTGCACTTAATGCCAAGTAGCGATCCTGTGCAGGAGTCGCTCTTAGTCTGTCTTGGTTGGTCTTGGCCGTGCTTCTTGGTGATAGTACCACTTGTTTGGAATTGATTCCACAACCTGGATAACACTTTTGGTGACACTTGTAACCATCGTGCCACCTCTACTTGAGTCTTCCCAACTTCAAGCCTGCCAATGGCTCTCCGTCTCATTGAATCATCTAAACGATGATGAGAACTCATTCTAACTGCAAACGGTCGAAATTGTGGGTTTTAACGCAATATTCACAACACTGCAAGAGAAAATCGCAGGTGATTAAAAGGTCAAATTGCACGGTGTTCTATTCACGTTGGGTTGGCGTGGAAGTTTGGATAGTGGGGTGCAAGCTCAGGTGTTGCTTCGTCATCTGACCGTGGTTCAAAATTACGAGGTGTTGTCCTCGGATCTTTCCCTTAAAAGACCGTCGTCAATAGCCCGTTGTGTTGCTCTAGTACGACGTTAACTAAAAATTACCACATTGTTCTACAAAACTAACGCCAAACACCATTTATTCCAAACTGGAGGCTAACATTTTGCTACCCGTTTTTAAAAATGTATAAAATAAATATTTTACTAAATTTTCTGGTTGTAATTTTGAATTATTTTGAAAAACGTGCTTGTGACCTTAATTTTGGACAACAGTGTAGATATTTTCCATGGATAAAATCCTTTGGAAAGATTTTATTGCTCATTCTCTTATAATAGAATCATTTGGAAATATTTTATTGCTCATTCTCTTATAATAGAATCATTTGGAAATATGTTATTGCTTATTTCCTCTGAATAGAATCCGTTGAAAATAATTTATTGCTAATTTCCTTCGAATGTAATCCATTAGAATTATTCTATTGCTCATGTCCATAAATGAGAATTCGTTGGAAAGATCGCATCACTATTGAGAAAATATTTTTGAGGAAATGTATTAGCTTTCACATTGTTTGAATGACCCTTTAAAATTGTATTTTATACAAAAAATCATTATTTGTATTAAAAACAACTCATACTTATAAATTAAATTTTAATCCATATTATAATTTCGAACTTCATATTCATACTGTAAAAAAATATGCGAAAGCAGTGCTCCTTATTACATTGACTTCTTTATTTTAAGTGTTTTGTTGTATAGACCTTAATCTTGCGCTTGGTGCAGCTTATTCACTACTGGGCCTTGCGCCATAAAACCCAATCAATCAAATAATCCGGTCTAATTATTCCTCGGGTAGAAAATATAACCATTGAGTAACATACTAAACCAGGTTTAACTTAAAATTTATTGTCTAACCATCAGATGGCACGGCATACCTACAATTGATAAAAAGGCAACTATTGATAAGCATAAAATCCGCACTCGGCGCTTTAAAATGGGCTTGGAACTCCCCGATGTACCTTCTTTTTAATTTGTTCAATTTCATGGGAACTTTATCAGTGGACCCGGTCGTAAAATAATTAAGTGTCATAGCAAGATACTTCAGCTACGTAAGCGATTAATCTGTGGGCTTCTAACAGAATCTCTTCCGAAATTAATATACTACCTCAAGTTTAATGCGGTTCAATGGTGTTCTGCATTTTTACAAAATTAAGTTGTGACATTGAATATTCTGAGCTAGCAAACTCTCTCTACTGACATATTCGAGTCTAATAAAATTTTAGAGGAATATTTAGAGCGGAGGATGAGTTAAGACAGGTTAACTAGGGTAACGGGGTGGTTAGTTAAATCAACTACGGGTATAATATTAATACAAAATTATCTATTCATTTGTGTGGACTTTTGCCAAATCTTTTGCACGAAGAGGAGAATATTAACGGTGCTAGTGGAATAAATTCCAAATTCAGGAACACATAAAATGGTAGGTAGTTAATTAAATTCGCTCTGTAGTAATACAAAATTGGAGACTGTCTGAAATTATTCCTTAAGGGAAAGATCCAAGGACAACGCCTGGTAATTTTGAACTCCAAACTTCAACACCACGCCAACGGGAGGACAATTCAGGCCACAACAAATATAACATGTTCCAGCGCCGAAGAACACGATGGTCTTCAGTTGGACCGATATTCGAACTCACAACTGGTCAGTTACTAGGCCGTTAACCTTCCAACTGGGCTACCGACTGAGCTAAAGTTCGATAATTTCCAACTCAATGCATTTGTACTAAGTTGTACTAAGTTTTTGGTTCAAAAAGAGGTAATATCTCTAAATTTGATACATTTAATTTATGCCCACAAATCACTTGGGGCGTCGGTAGCTTGGTTGGAAGATTAGCAATCGCAGTGCTCAGAGTTCGAAACTCGATGCAACCAAATATCGTAATGTACACTTGGGCTTATGCACGATAAATCTATCGTAGCCTCAAATCTACTCCAGTTGGATGAGTCTGGAAATTTGATGAGATTTACTCTAGTGCGATGTTAATCAAATACTGACCTGCCTCTCGGACTGTCACCTATAGCCCTTCGATTTGCTTCAGAATGTTGTTGATTCAACTATCTTTCACGAATCACTTCAAGATAATGAATTTTACAAAACGAGAAATTACAATGTACCGTTGTACATGCGTTATAAAAGAGCCAATACATTAGAACGTATTTTTTGTAAACGCTGAAGTTAAAATTATAAAAAGGCCGACCAATCGGTCTGGAGGTTAAGGTGTTAGCCTCTAGATTGGAAGGTTCCTGGTTTGAATTCGGATCCGGTTACGGATGTATGTAAGCGTATGGTGTAGAGGCGGCTGGTGCACCTTAAATCTGTCGTTGCCGAAAGTTCTCACGTTGGGTTAGTGTGGAAGTTTGGAGAGAGGGGGGCCAGCTCAGGTGTTGCCTCGTCATCTGACCGTGGCTCAAAATTACGTGTTGTCCTCGGATCTTTCACCCAAGGGATTGATCCCAGACCGTCGTCAATAGCCCGTTGTGTTGCTATAGTACCGTTAAAAATGACTAATAAAATAAAATAAAGTAATAAAAATGATTAAATCAAATGACAAATCAACTGACCCCTTTTTTACCTTGATACAGAAACTGTTCTTGGGAAGGTAATTAGATCATTTTTTTGGCCTCGCATAGTATAAACACAGCGAGCTATTGGTGACGGTCCGTAATCAAACCCAAAAGGAAAGAAACTACGACACCCCTAATTTTAAACCAACGTCAGATGATGAAGTCAGAGCTGAGCTGGCACCCCACTCTCCAAACTTCCACACCACGCGAACGTGAGGAGATTGTAGGCGTCAACAAATTTAACGAGCACCAGCGGTTTTTGTACACGACGGTATTTGGTTGGAATCGAACTCGCAACCCACCGGTTCATAAACCGTTAATCTTCTAAACGGGCTACCGTGGCCCCATTCCTGCGAAAGCTTATATTATTGATACATCTCAAGGCATCTATGTGTTCCAGATAGACACTATTAGCTTGTTTGTTTTATCACTTTTTCAACTTCCACCCTCCTGATGCTTGTCTCGACGAGGTATCTCGTCATCAGTAAAATTCACCAGATCTTGAGTGACGTGTTAACTCGGCATGAGAAAAAAAGATGACCTGATTGGTTTATCCTGTCTTCGTAAAAAAAATCGGTAGTATCTTGATGATGAGATTGGTCAGATCTTATGAAACACAATATCTCGGTAATCACTTTTCGGTTTACTTTGATACATTTTAGGGTGTTACAAAATTGCTATGAAATAAAGTTGAGGTCTTTTAGCTGTGGGGTTAGATTCCAGTAATTATCTTTGGTGTATATCTCTTCTGTGTCAGAAGAAACTTCCATTTCGTGTGTAGTATGACCATTTACTTGGTGGAAAACATTGATTGGCGCACTTTGGCCATATTTGGCACTTCCGCCATAAAAACCAACGACAAATGTGTCCAATGTACAACGTGGCTGTACAGAAATGTTTTACAAGGTGTCACCAAATGTTTTAGACTTGCCGTTTAACACTTCTGCTGTTGTCTAATTAGCAAAACTAACCGGATCTTAATGGATGAGATATCTCTATCTCGTCCTTAGCAAAACCTGACCAGGCATTGATCTCTTGGAATTGAAATATATACATACAAGAGTTGTTCAAATGAAAAGGTACGAAACGACACTGTGGGTATAAATGAAGACTTTATTCAAAGTATACACCATAGGCCTGAGCACAACGATCCCATTGATTAACGAGCCGAAGGATTCCTTGTTTCCAGAATTCCTGTGGCCGTGACGAGACCCAGTCCCTTACAGCGTCCTTGAGTTCGTCGTCCGAGTTGAAGAGCTTCCCTTTCAGATGTATTTTCAGGGGACCAAACACAAGGAAATCGCAGGGCGACATGTCTGGGCTGTAGAGCGGATGGTCAAGCTGCTCCCACTTGAACTTGGTCAGTTCCGCGTGTGTGACCCTGTAGACGTGTGGACGCGCGTTATGATGGAGCCGAACCACACCCTCCGTGAGCAGCCCCGGTCTTTTGTTCTTGATGGACTTGCGTAGGCTTCGGAGTGTCTCACAGTACACACCGGATTTAATGGTTCTTCTGTGCTCGAGGAATTCAACAAGTAGCGGACCTTGGACGTCGAAAGAGACGGAGAGCAACACCTTCCCTGCTGACGCCACGGCCTTGAACTTTTTAGAGGGAGGTGACGACGCATGCTTCCACTGCATGCTGTCCCGCTTTGTCTCTGGCTCGTAGTGATGACACCAGCTCTCATCACCTGTGACTATCCGCTCCAGGAAAGCGGGATTTTCATGATACCGAAACAGAAGTTGAAGTGCTAGCCTCATACGCAGTTCCTTTTGCTGGTCGGTGATCTGCTTCGGAACCCACTGCACACACCTTCCGATAACGCAACCTGTCGTGAACAATTGTCCACACTGTTCCAACGCTGACATCCTCCTTCACCGCCAACATTCGCAATGTGACACGCCGATCACTTATCACTAGGTCGTCCACCTTGTCAATGAGATCAGCCTTGATGACTGTGTTGGCCTGGCCTGGTCTCGGGTCATCAACTAAACTCTCACAGCCTGCACGAAAACTGGTTCTATGTATTTCACGTGCCGTAAAGTTTCGTCCTCTGGAACAGTTCTTTAGCCATAGACCTCAGAACTTCTATGAGCGTGAGGTTATGCAACTACCGGAGAGATGAGGAAAGATAATCGAACAGCACAGAGCATACTATATTGATAAAATGTAATTTGAAGTAAATAAAACCTTTCTTCTATTTTTTTTGTAAATGGGACGAACTTGGTACCTAATATTATAACTCTCAAAATGCTTTTGATTTTTTAATATTTGACATCAAATCTAAAGATTTTCAAGCAGCTGTACATTAAATTCTTGTCAGTTAATTAGTTTCGTCCCGAAGCCGAGGATGCGTGTTACTTCTGCATCTAAACACGACCTATATTTTTACGCCATGACATTTCTCTAAATCTGCTTGCTGTTACGCCGTATCCAGTTAACTTAAGAAATTTCTTCCCTTTTTTGTGATCAAATGTATTGATAAAAAATCCCCTCTGCCCAGTAATAGATTTTACCTAACCGTTCTTAAATAAGTATAAAAAATCACGATCTGAATTTGAATTGGAAAGGTTATACTTTAAATGCTTAATTCGTTTCCCCACAGCACAAAAATGCTAATTCGCTAAGGAAAACACAAAAAGGGAAATTCTAACAAAGGTTTTTCGATTTCTTTTCCCAAACACGTTTTCGTCGCCCTCTCCACAGCACGTGTATTCGCTTTCTATTTCCATGCATACCTCTACATAAATTACAAATCAATTCTCGCTCATGGCGCGTGTGCTTGTAAATCTCTAAATGATGAAAGAATCGTTCCCCAGTCCTGTGAAAGCGATCATTAAAGATACTCATAACTGAGATAAGGGATTGAATTGAGACGGTGATCGACGCTTTTTCTAGCGCATGTACTGTTATTTTCTCAGATAATGTATGCAAAGGGAACATTGGCAAAGGGGTGACGTGCTTTGAATAGCGGGTATAGGCAGCAGTCAATAGCGTGGGAAAGTTTACTGTAGATGATAAACGACGTGAAAGCAAAAATCGAATTGAGAAAGGTTTGGAAATCCCACGTTTCATTCAATAGATGGGGTAAGGAATAGATCGTGTATCCAATGGTCATGTTAGTGATTAAGGGAAGGTGAAATAGATTTGGAAACATTGCTAACTACCTTAGAGATTCTCATAATTGAGATGATGAATGGAATGGGAGCTGTGATTGACGCTTTTTCTATGGCATGTACTACACTTATTTACTCGAATAATGTACATAAAGGGATCATTTTACGCTCTAGATCAGTTGTTCTTAACCTTTTTAAAATCACGGAACACTTACAATTTTACAAGACTTTTGCGGAACACAGTCGTAATCAGTATATATAACATCGTCAAACAGTATATATTGTTCGTATTGCATAATAAATAAACATCACATGCACAACAGTTTACATATTAGTAGCATATATAACAATCAATAAACGAAATTTTTTTTAAAAGAATGAAATATGCAACAAAAGCTTAGTTTAGTTTGGTTTTAGTTCTACTCTCGAGACACTCGTTTTCTCTCTGCTTACAATATTTATAGCTGTATTGCCATTAAATTTTGCCGCTGAGCGGAACACTTTTTACTGATTCTTATTTTAGAATAAATATGTTATTTATGTACTCTTCGGCATACCTAAATATACGCAAATTATGTCTCACTGTTACCTCTATTTTACTTTCCCAATACACATTATTAGGCATGGAGCTCATTGTTATTGACGGCTTGATGACACCTCACCTTGTTGCTCCTATGAAGATGGTCGAATCGTGTTTTTTTCTATTCCCCAGCTTACTTCATGTTCGGTCCGGACTCGCTCGCGCCTCAGGTGGCAACGGTTTCAAGAGTTCATATGATGTCGTGTGGTAACATACAGAACCATGGTGAGTATCAGGCTCACATGTCTCTCCGCACCACATATGCCACACATTGTGACATTAGGATTGCTGATGTAATATACCCTTACCATCTGGTGGTGTATAGTCATGGCAAGGTGATTATGTAACCTAAAAAGAGCCCCTTGTTGAGGGAAGGTTCATATAACGTTTTAGGTCTTCTGGTCCCACGGTGCCATAACGAAATGTTAATTTTATTTCATTTAGAGGTATGTAATGTGAAATGGATTCTACGTAAAATGGATAACGTAATGGATTCTATGTCTTACAAAAAGTTTGAAATAAGACATGATGTGAATAACTACACTGTCACTAATAAATAAAAACCAATAAGAGAACGTTTAGCGCATGAAAAAGACGTTGAATTGTACTTTATTTTTCCTTGGAAATCCCATCCTGTTCACACGAAAACGGGCTTTTAAAACCTTTTTATTTCGACCATCTTTCTCTAAAAGTATTTTGTGTTTCCAATGCTTCGTTTTATAAAATATGACTATGGCTAATTGCACGTAACTTGTTCACGTATGAGCTCTCCTGACAGCCTCCTGATTCTGCAGTCAGGAGAACGAAAAACGTAGTTTACAAGGAAATTTTTATAAAGTCTAGCCAAATTTACAATGTTGTTTATTTAAAATATACACTATCCTACAATAAATGACCGGACTCAAGCGGATTGGCATAAAATCCGACTACTTGTTTGGGGTGTTTTTAATAGTATGGCCTGTGACCTTTGCATGTTGTTCTTGGTAAATTTAACTCCGATGCCTACATGAACAATTTGGACAATCAGGTTCTTCCTACAATTTGGCACTTTTATGGAATGGACAAATGTTGCTTTCAGATCAACAACGCTCCAAGTCATGTTGCAAACTCTGTCAAGCAATGGTATCAAGATATACATGTAAAAAATCTTCCCTGGCCTGCTCAGAGTCCCGACCTAAACCCCATAGAACATTTGTGGGACGAGTTAGAGCGACGCTGATGGACCAGAGAACCACGTCCGAAATCTACAGCTGAGCTGGCGACATTCGTGCAGCAGGAATGGACAAAAATACCCATAGCTGTGTATCACAGCCTTGTTGAAAGTATGCCCAGAAGCGTTGCTTGTGTAATTGCAGCACGTGGGGGACCATCGCCCTATTAAAGAATGTATTATTTCCTTTATACCAGCACATCTTGCTGTCCGGTCGATTATTGTAGGGTAGTGCATGTTGCGATTTATTTTCTTTTCCCTTATAAATATCAAACGAATTCATTATTATTTATTAGTAAATAAAAGCAATTTTCTTTGTGATCTTAAAAAGAGTACACCGTAGCCAAGCATGAGTATTTGGCTAGTAAGTACATAAGAACAAGTAAAGACAATAAAACTAAAAACAATGACTTTAGCTTTTTTTCGGTTTTTTTTTGTTTTTTTTTGTTTTAAGAACCGTTTTAATTTTTCACTGATTTTTCAAATTTTGGGGGAACATTTTCTCTACGTTCACAGAGCATCAGTAATCCCAACAAATAAAACCAATCTTGCACCCTAAAACACAACCAATCAGTTCGCATTTCACACTTTCTGATCTTCCAGTGGGACGTTAATAAACTAACGAACCAAACCTGCCCTAACTGAAGCCTTCCCCAAAGACAGAGTTTGACTGCAATTGATTGCGAGAACTTCTTAGATTCTGGATCGAATGGTATGAAGTTGTTTTATTCAATGAAATATAATTGGCAATCTATCTATCTATCTATAAATTTTAGGTAGAGAACAATCATGTTATTGAATTGCATATATCAAATTCTCCAGTAGGTAAGTAGTTAATTAACGTTACACTGGAGGTACACAACAGGCTATCGACGATAGTCCGAGATCAATTCCTAAGGGAAAGGTCCAACGACAGTGCCTTGTAGACCCTCCCTGGACCCACTCACCGTTAGGTTTAGAGTGTTATATTGGTCCAGGGGGTACACACAGTACGACAGTGCCTTGTAATTATAAACCATTGTCAGATAGCGTTAACAACGCCTGAGCTTGCACCACATAGAATAGGTGTTCCGTATATGGTAACGTATAGGTGTTCTGTATTTTGTAACGCATGTGTGTTCCTTATTTTGTAACCTACACGTGTTCCTTATTTTGTAACAAACACGTGTTTCGTATTTTGCAACAAAAAGGTGTTATGTGTTTTGGAAGGCATGGGTGTTCCGTATTTTGTAACGTATAGGTATTCAGTATTTTGTAACGAATATGTGTTCCTTATTTTGTAACAAACACGTGTTCCTTATTTTGTACATGCTTTGGAACGCATAGGTGTTCCGTATTTGGTAACGTATACATGTACCGTATTTCGTAATAAAGAGGTATTAAGCATATTGGAACGCAAAGGTATATTCCGTGCTTGGTAACGTATTAGTGTTACGTATTTTGGATTGTAAATGGGTTCCGAATTTTGTAGGGTCCGTCGTATCTCAGTTGGTAGAGTCGAGTATTAGCAACTGGAGAGTTGTGTGCGTTAGAAACTAGGTCCTAAGACCGTCGTGTACGGGGGGGATGGTGCAGATTAACTTCATCGTGACCTAAAATATCGTAGTTGCGAATTTGGAGAGCGGGGTACCAGCTCCAATGTTGACCTCGTCATCTGACTGGGGTTCAATATTACGAGGTGTTGTCCTCGATTCTTTAGAATTGACCCTGTCCTGTCTCAAAAACCCAGTTGTGCCGACTCAGTTCGACGTAAATTCAACTACCTACTTAAACCGTATTTTATAGCGTACAACGTTCTCAAACCGATTGACAGAAATAGATTAAACAGTATTAATTTCACATATGGATTTGGTACGAGTATATATATATATATATATATATATATATATATATATATATATATATATATATATACACCCCTTCTGGAAGAGGCTTAGCTGGAGTACTGCACTGCAAGCAAGACTTACCAGAAAGAAGGACAACCCAGGAACAACAACGAACACTACCACTGAGTCTCTCCATCACTTACATTGACCCATATTCAAAATACAATTGTATTCTAAACTTCAACATACAATACTAGAATATCTAAAATGTATCAATATTTTGGAGTACATATACCATAAAAAGCAGATGTAGATTATTTAACATTTTCAATTGTCAAAATCATGCACACTGTGTAACCACATACAATTTAAAGATAAGTAAATATTCTCACACCTTTACAACTATAAGAATGAACACAATAACAATGTTCTTATACAATCGTGCATAAAAACATTCATTCATACGAATAAAGTAAGTATAATTTATGTAACAAAGGCACACGATCTGCGATCTCCTTCAGTCTCTGAACTGTCCATTCTTGACAATAGTTCATGTCTTTTTATTTCACTTATTTATCTCTCAGGTTAATTAACCTGTATTAGGGAGAAAAACATTTCAGTTCTTTTGCAATGATACTTTGAGTTGAACTCGCTGCTTATTTTATAGAACAGATATTATCGTGATAACTCTTTTGAGGTATTTATTTCTCAAAATATTGATAAAATGAACTACTATATACAACTTACCATAATGGAAAAATGGATATAAATATGTATTGAAAAAAAAATTTCGCCTTTGACTATCTTTGAAAGAGAGTAAAATAAACACCAATTCTTATACATCTATAGAGGTTACAAATGAAATGATACCAAGAACTGTGGGAGGAACATGTAGAATCCTAGGGGTAGTCGGGTTCGGATTATACTCCTTCCCCTTTGCTTAAGTTAACCATTTCTTCAACCTATCATTGTGTAATTAATATTCATGAAATTATTTGAAATTCTCTTTCTTTGAAATTTGAAAAAGGAGGGTAAAAATACCTTAATTTACTAACATGCACAATTTCAGATGAGTTTTTTGTTTGAAGATTGGGTCGATTAATTTCAAAGTTTACATTATAAATGTTCTTAAGAACTGTGTAAGGTCCAGAATATGGTGGAGACAATTTACGCGTATTAGGATAATGAAACGCTTCATATTTTGCAATATCACCCGGGTTAAAAGGAGCTGGGAGAAATCGTGCGTCATAATGGATTTTGTTTTTCTTGTGAAAATCTATAGTTTTTGTCAATGCCAATTTCCTAGCCTCTTCAAAAGCTGCGTAATATTCCTCACCTTCCAGAGGCGGATAGTAGTATATACACTACTGGCCACCGTAAATGCAACACCCTGAAGGAAGCATGCAAATAATATGAAATTTACAACATGCATTAGCAGAGGTGAGATATGCAAATGATTAGAATTTCAGCGCAGACACACATCACGCGCGCTTGGAGATTTCGACAATTACGGCAATTGTGATTTTCTTGTGGTTTAAAAAAAAACGATCAATTATGCCTCGTAGAAAACAGCGATCATCTTTTGATCAAGTATCCGAGTTCGACAGAGTAAGGATAGTGGATTAGATTGTGGATTATCTTTCAGGGAAATCGGTAGTCGTGTTGGACGAAACCAAACAACTGTAATGCGGATATGTGATCGTTGGATGCAAGAGGGTACGACGGACCGACGTGTTCGATCGAATCCACCTCAGTGCACCACTTCACGTGATAACAGGCATATTGAGCGTATGGCAGTGACGGATCGCTCAGCCACATCACGAACCATAGCACAGCATGAACCATGTCCGCAAGACGTCCATTGCTTCGTCTACCTTTGACGCAGAACCACAGACATCTCCGCCGCCAATGGTGCGATGAAAGAAGGATGTGCACGGCAGAATTGAATGAAATTGTCTTTACTGACGAGTCACGCTTCTGTCTGCAACACCACGATGGTCGGATTCGAGTCTGGAGACACCGTGAAGAGAGGATGCTGAACAGCTGCGTTATGCACCGCCACACTGGTCCTGCACCGGGTATTATGGTATGGGGCGGTATTGGATATCACTCTCGCACTCCTCTAGTACGCATTGCCTGTACTTTAAACAGCCAGCGCTACATCTCCGAGGTGTTGGAGCCAGTTGTCCTTTCTTACCTTCAGGGCTTGCCCACAGCACCATTTCTGTCACTGAGCAATTCCTTAGGTGTTTGAACTTTAAATACTTGTTTTAAACAGTTAGTGTAAGTTTTAGTATTTTCATTTTTGGATGCAAAAGTTCAAATGTAACGAGTGGCATGGTCTATGACAATGTGTAGATATTTTTTTGTTGAATTATAATAGTTAAACCTGCCAACCGTATCTATTGAAACTATATCAAAAGGGTTTTCAACGGGAGGTAAAGAAGATAATATTCCATATCTTTTTTGATGACTTCTTATTAAGCTGACATGTTTCACAATGTTTAACAAAATTGGTAATATCCACCGTAATATTTGGCCAATAATATTGTGGAGTGATTAAATTTAGCATTTTTGGTACACCTGGATGACCAAATTGGTTATGTGTATCTTCCAATATTTTCCTTCTTAACTTTGTTGGTACAACGATTTTTTTAAACAACTTTTTGTATATTGTAATAACATTATTTTCTTTACATATTTTATCATTGTGTACCTCGTTTTGCTGATGCTCTTTTATGATCCTTAAATCTTATAAATGAGAGGTCTGAACTTTATGCTGAAGGAAATGGGAAATAGGGTTTCTGGATAGCAAGTCAGCTTCTACATTGGCGAAGCCTTTCAGATATTTTACTTTGCTATCGTACATGCTAAGCTGACAGTATGAACAGTCTTAATGTAAAAGTCTTCACATTTTTAAGCCATACTAAAGCGGCATGATCAGTATGAATTGTAAATTTGTTACCATGGACCTAATGGTGTAATTTATCCAGAGAATCTACAATGGCCAAACATTCAAGCTCTGTGATCGCATAATTTTTTTCGTAATCCCTTACTTGTCCAGAATGAAAGGATATTGGGTGAAGCATACCATCCTGTTCTTCTTGTTTAATACTGGCACCAATTGCTTCGGTTGAGGCATCAACAAACATATGGCATGGGTAATTAGGATTAAACAATTTTAAAATAGGTTTGCAGAATAAGACATTTTTTAATACTTGGAATGCTTCCTGACAGTCCTTAGTCCAATTCCAAACTGTGTCTTTTTTCAATAATTTGTAATAAACAACATAAAACTCGCAAAACATTTAAAGAACCAAAGAGACGGGGTACAATCAACCAGGAAACGAAACTCAAAACTAACCATGCAAGCGCGCTGAAGCTGTACACATAACAAGGTAAGCACTATAATTTCGAAAACAAAAGAAAATTCAAAATAAAAATCAAAAGGAAATTTTCGAAAATGAAGGTGTAGTTAGATCAGGGCGTCATCAGGGAGGAACCTGACCCAGATAACATAAAATGACGTATATATATATATATATATATATATATATATATATATATATATATACAGGGTGGTCCCGAATTCATGGTACAAACTTTAATGGTAGGTACAGGACATTGTAACAATGATTTATTGTATAGGAATGTATAGTCGCAAGTGACGCGGTGAGGCGTAAACAGGGGAAATAAAAGGAAAGAGAAATGGAGTGATCGGTTGGTATCATTGCCGGTAGAGGGCAGTAGATGTCTAGCCGCTGTTGAACATGATGCATCGCAGTAGGGAAAAGCGCCATTCACAATTGTGCTGCCGTAGACGATGGGTGACTTTACGTATGCAGAAAAAGCAGACATGCATTACATGTACGGCCGTGCAAATGGTAACGGCAGAGCTGCGTTACGAATGTATCGCGCGGAGTATCCTGATCGACGAATGCCGGATCATAGAATTTTTCAACGGTTACATCGTCAACTTTGTGAAACAGGTGCGTTCCACGTCAACAGACATGGCGCTGGTCGAGTAAGAGCTGTACGCACTCCAAGGCTGGAAGAAAGCATCTTGAACATTGTGACTGATAGACCCGAGTCAAGCACAAGAACTGTTGCGCGTGACGTAGGTGTGAGTCATCAGACTGTATGCAGAGTGTTAAACGAAAATCGCTTACACCCCTTCCATTTTCAGAAAGTACAAGCATTGAATCCGGCAGATTATCCTCGCCGCGTGAACTTCTGCCTGTGGGTGATGCAGCAATGTGCGTTGCAGCCGGATTTCGTAGATTATGTGCTATTTACAGATGAAGCGACATTTTCACGCGAGGGTGTCTTTAATGCGCACAATTCCCATGTGTGGGCAACCGATAATCCACATGCAACGCGTCGACATGCGTTTCAACAACGTTTCAGTATTAATGTGTGGGCTGGTATTGTGAACGACTTTTTGATTGGCCCATACTTACTACCCACGCGGCTCACTGGCGGAAGCTATCTTATTTTTCTGAAAGAAGTGTTACCACAACTGCTGCATGATGTTCCGATCGCCATTCGTAACCGCATGTGGTTTCAGCACGATGGGGCGCCAGCACACTTCAGCATTGATGTACGGAATTACCTGAATGCCACGTTTGGTACTCGATGGATTGGGCGTGGTGGACCAGTCCCTTGGCCACCCCGATCTCCCGATTTATCGAGCCTCGATTACTTTTTATGGGGACATCTAAAGCATCTTGTTTATGAGACTCCAGTTGACTCAGATGAGGATCTCGTCGCTCGCTTATCTGTAGCTGCTGCAGGTGTGCGTGAAATACCAGGCATCTTTGAACGTGTACGCCAATCGCTCCACCGACGCTGTCAAGCATGTATCGATACTGGTGGACGCAATTTTGAACAATTACTGTAAACATGACACTTGTCAACAACGCTTTCAATAAAATCTTTGTTTTTCCTTTCGGCCGTTATTTCCCCTGTTTTCGCCTCACCGCGTCACTTGCGACTATACATTCCTATACAATAAATCATTGTTACAATGTCCTGTACCTACCATTAAAGTTTGTACCATGAATTCGGGACCACCCTGTATAGAGAGAGAGAGAGAGAGAGAGGTCGGGTGTAGGACCAGTTGGTAATAAAGAATCGTTTAAAGAATAATGAAATTTAATTACATATCCAAGTTATGAGTAAGTACTTACAGATGAGTCGTCCGAAACAATGAAAATAAGTTCATTTATTCGTGAAGAATGTTCAGTTCTATTAACAATACGTTAACGTTATAATTATGTGTCCACCGTCGGCACTCGCAACCCCCCGACGTTACTCAATGCCCCCCGTCGTAGCGGTAGCGTTGATCCACCTGTGTGCCACATGCTGTGTTCACCACATGCTTCCTCGTCTTAGGCTACGTCCATAGTGCACCGCTTCCAGCTTCCGGCTTTATAGCGGCAGTTGTGCGGGGAAGAAAAGTAGCGTAAACTGTATTGGTGCGGTTATAGTGCACCTGCCTCCCAGCTTCCGCCTGTTTTACCCGCTTTTTCCGGAATGAATTATTAATTCTTTTTTCCGCTTGAACCGCTTACCCGCTTGGCTCGCTCGTTTAGTTTGCTGTGTTATTCCGTTCTGCACTTCTACGCTCTTTGGTTGTTGAAACAAAATGGAAGCTGACAAAGATGTTTTAATTTCCAAGTGCTTCTAAAAAGTGTAATTTTTGACAAAAGAATATTTTACATGATTATGTGGATCCAAACATCATTAAAAGAGCATTGCAACTTTCTTCATTGATATAAATTATTTGGTAAAGAATCCATACGTTTAATATATTAGTCTGGGATCATTCTAATGAGCACTAATTTCAGATATTTTCCCTTCTACTTCGGAAATCAAGTTATCAAATATATTTTTCCAAACTATGCTGCTCTGAAATTCAAGTAATTCCATTTCTAAATCATGGATACCCATCCACTTAAATTCGTTTTACTCCATTGTTTCGAATTTCGTTTTGTATGGATATAAAATAAAGTGAAATGCATTTTCCATATTTTTAAATTGATTAAATCTATCTTCAAAGGCCTTGTTTTATTTACTGTATATAACCATTAAATATTTTTTTATATCATTTTCTTGAATGTCAAGCGTATTTTCCATTGTTATTGTGTTTTGAAAATGTTTTTGTAACTGAGGAAAATATTTCCATGATTTTCATTTCCAAATCCCTAGTAAAAATGTCAAGTGTCGTCATAAATATCATAATATTCTCAAACATCATTAAAACAATTTGTCCATTTCCTTGAAGTTTTTTTTATTTAGTTCATTAAAATGCTGAGTGATGTCGCATAAAAACATAAAATCATTTAACTTATCTATATTTCAAAATTCGTCAAAATTATTGTTTTTTTCATTCAAAAAGAGCGTAATTCCTTCTTATAAAATGACAAACCGATTAAGAACTTGACCC